>KV751332.1:7164198-7176052 GCA_001698575.1 Mola mola | reverse complement strand
GTCACCTCACTTACCTCCTTGAGATAAGATTGCGATGGTACTTTTTCAGAAGGGAGGTTATTTATTGATGTGACACCTTTTACAGGCTGATCCTATTAGATAGATAATCTTGTTCCTGGCTCACAATCTGCAATGGAGAACGGCTGTTTGTAACGTAATTTTGAAGTGCGGAGGACTACATGATTTGGCAGCACTAGTCCGTCCAGGCAATAAAGCGTCCGGCTCCGTGCACAGTTAACTCAGATGCCTTTCTTAACTCCCTTAAGTACCTCATCTCTCTACTTTTTGTTAAATTAAATCATACTATTGGACACTGAATCTATTTCAATCTTATAGATGTATTCTTTTCTCCTCAGTGTACCACTGGGAGTCCTCCAGACAGACTTCGAGCTGGTTGTCACCGTCGCGTCTGTGTCCACCAGAGATGGGATCACACTACGACCTCAGCGGCACCCAGCACAACATCAGACGCGGAGGAAGCACGCGGTCCCTCCAGCTGGACTACAGAATGATGGGCTACAGCGGTGACAGAGGCCAAGAGCGAGGACAGGAGCCCGAGAAGAGGACCTTCCAGTGGGAGAGGAACCAGTCGGGCAAGTGGGAGAGGAAGTGCATCCTGGACAGAGAAGAAAAGAGACGGCATGACGGGGAGGGAAAGAACACTGGCAGCAGAAGCAGAGATGTGGGGCTGTGCCAGGACTACAGAGACCATCAGCAGCTACATGGCCGTGACAGCTGCAAGGACATCTCTTCGCCTGTTTATGAAGAGTACCGTGAGTCCAGCCACGGCTCAGAGCAAAACGAAGACGCGGAGAGCCTTTACGACACTCTGCCCCCAACCCGAGCTGCCTACGAAGGATACCCATCAAGCCCCCCGGGCATCAACCTGCACCCGGCTCAACTCCTGCCGCCTCTCAGAGCCTGGGACTTACAGACAGGGGAGTGGAGGGGATCGCAGGAGGATCGCGGAGGACTCAGCTCCAGTAACACCGGGGGCTCTGGGGATGAACTAGAAAGACTACTGAACCTGGTGTCACTCCGAGCCCGAAGAGCCACGCGCGTCAACAGAGCGTCCACCACAGTCAAACCCCCAACAGGCTGGGAGGGGTTTAAATGAGCACCGACGACCGTTTGAAGGGAAAAGTTTTAATATTCCACTATAAATTAAAGCGAGACAGTGACGCTCTCTGATTATACTTGGCATTTATGATACAACACTGTTAGTTCCCCAGATGAAAGTAATGAAATGAGAATATTACCATATATATCTTTATTATCCAGCATTATCCCACGGTAAGCAAGCACTAATCCACCAGCAATCCCCCCCTTGGCTCATTTATAGTCTGGAGGAGTAAGAGGAAATATACGTGTTGTGTAGACACCTTCAACTTGTGTAGCATGAGAGTTAGCTGAGATTGGCTGCGAATCAATGCTATTACATTTATTAGTTATAGAGTCACTGGAGCACAGCATTTATTAACATGAGAATATGAAAGGAGCCAGGCCGCCTCTGTTTTGGGCCATGCCGGTTTATGTACATGCGTTATCAGGTATTCCATACATCATGCAGTGGATTCGCTCACATACACACACACACAAAATAATGTTGTTAGCTCAAGCATGTAATTAATTTCTTTGACTTACTGACACACGATTGGGCTTGTTTTGGAGATCAACCACATCCCAGATGCTACCTTAGAGATGCTATTAAGATTACCATTAGTTGATACCAGAAGATGTTCACGTAATTCAAATGATAATAATTTTATGATTGTACTGTCAGTTTTTTGGTTGCTAATTAACCCCTTCATCAACACAACCATCTGGGCTATTTGGCACATGTAACTCTGAATAAGTACGGCACTTGAGGTAATGTTACATATTATCTATTTAAATTGTACAACAATAGTCAACAATATTTCCCGACCTCTCATTTGAACAAATCCCGATATTTCCCCTCATGTGCATTATGTGTTGTGTGTATTACATAATCGAAGCTTACTTTGCACCTGGTGTTAACATGTGATATGAATTTTCAGAGTTTATATGCAGAAAGGCTTAAAGAATTATGTGGAAATGCAGCCGTGAAGTACAGAATCATTCACCTAAGACGTGTCCACATGGCTACAAAAACTGCTGTCTTTCCAGCTTTCGGGGACTACATAAGCAGCATCAAACTTAAATGTTAAACAACTTTAAACACAACAAAGAGGTGGTAGATAACCAAGAGTGTCTACACAGACCCAATACTGCTGTTAGAGGTTCAGTTTTTGAAGGATGTATGCTCTCTTAAATGTGTCTCTCTGTGTTTAATTTGAAATGTAAATAAATGTCTTCCTGTGTGTAGAGGAAAAACATGCCCATTACTCAAGGACGTGAACAGCAACCCATACGCACACAGCAAACAACGGTTTTATACGGAAGGACAGGGCAGATATTACCATTCTGATCAGACAGTACGTAGTGTAAATGTATCATAATGGAGAGCTAAGTCTGTGAAGGGTAACTTTGGTATTTATCAACACTTCCCTGTGTCATGTTCCCAAGAGACTAATGGGGACAACAATTTTTGAAATTGGTCTCTTATTGAGCAAAGCTGGCTGCAGTTTAATCCCTCTGGCCAAAAACACGCCAGCAAAGTACATCCATTTAAGATTGTTATTCTAACAGCGTTATGAAAAGACCTTTTTGTTAAATGTTACCCTTAATGTTTAACCAGAAACAGCTGCCGGATCCCATTAACTGAGTCAATGCTTTATGACAAGCAAAGCAGCATGTAGGGCTAGAATACTTTCACATTAAAGGGGTTTTTTTTGTTTTTTTTTTAAATCAAAACCACAGTTGTTGATTGCTGAAAAAGTGGAAAAATGAACCAAGAGGTTTCTGGTGCGTGTTTTATTTTGTTTCTGTTTTTTTTTTTTTTTTTTATATCAAGTTTTAAAGTTACATGTTTCTGAAAGATAATATTACTATTTTTCCAGGTGGAGTCTGGTGGCATCGGGAGAGCGAAAGCGTCTTCCTATACAATCTGAGGTTGTCAGTGGCAAAAACAAGTAGTCCTAATGGACACACATTATTGGTTCGCAAGCGCTTTGAAACATTACGTAGCAGCCATTTTTGTGGCTGCCGGCTGCGGCCGTCTTGCTCAGTGCTGGACCGATTTCAAAAAAATATTTGTTCCCAAAAAATGGGAAAATAGGGTCCGGGCCGAAAAATGCAGAAAAACACTTGAACAAAAGATACCATTAAAAGTTAGCTAATATTTGGACTAGCCTTTTTTGCAACAAAGTGACTTTTCAAGAATAAATGTAGAGATCATTGAACTAAAAAGGTACTTATTCAGAGAAACTTAGTCTTACTGTAGCTACAGACCAGCTGACAGGTCTTAAAATAACATGGCATACTGTCACCTAATGTATCTGTCTCGCAGTATAAAGTCCATCCATCCATTCATTCATCCTCTCCACCGATTCCTGTTCAGGTGTCCTCTGTGAGCGTTGTTGAAGTGTGTCCCAGCGTGCCCTGCCAGGGAGAAAAACCATCCAGACAGGTCAGACTAACACATGGAAGAATAAACACTCACACCTTGCTGTGGGCACTATGCAGAGCCAGCTCACCTGGCCTGCACGACCACGGACCGTGGAAAGAGACCCGCCGGGAGCATTGTGAGAACAAGCCAACAAAGCAGCCACTTTCAAAAGCTGAAATTTAAACCTGGACCCTCGACGTTACAACCTGAGACACCTTCACCGACTCTTGTTTTTCTATTCCACTGCCATCCATTACAGGCAGATCACGTTGCTTCGGCTATACGTTGTTTAAGGACACTGAACACATTGAATGTTTTTTACAAGAACGTCCGCATGTTTACTCCAGTAAAGTATTTGCTTTATTGGAGAAAACAGGCACAAGTTCAAAACATGTGCCTGGTGTGCTCGAGCAGGTGAGGTTAGTCTCAGTATAGGAAATACGAGATAAATAATACCCGTACAGTATTTTATCCTATCAAGGCAGTCTTGTCACGCCTCTCTTTCTTTCCTCCCTGACGGAAATCTGGCAGATTCATTTAGCAGAGCTTAACGTCATCGATATCCTGGGGAGACTTGAAGGCTCAAGAATGTCTTCTGAATTGTTATGTGTCGGATCAGCCAGACAACACATTTTTTTTTAGTTTGAAATCATGTGAAAACAGATACTTCATGACGATTATGCCTCAGATTGTTTTGGCCGAGCGGCTTTCAGCATCGTTTCCAGATCATGCCACTATACCTGATTTATTTCCTGACTTGAATAGATGCATCCAGCTTATTGTGCAGTTCTTTTTGTTCCCGTCAGATGGATTTTTTTTTTTTTTTTTTTTTTCCCCCCACGCTGACCCAGTGCTAGGATCATCGTTGCTACATCTGTACAGTATGAACTGTTCAGAAATTCAACCAGGCCAGGCATGGGAAATAAAAGGCCCAGTCCACAGCTCCTTGATTAATGATACAGGCACCTCTGCACATCACCCAAATTAAAGCAGCTTTAATTACTGAACGCTACAAGGTCTGCCACTAGTTGAGTAAGGTGACATTTCTCAATGTCTTTATCTTCATCCTCAAAAGGCAACCTGCCATTAATTCCTGATCGGTGACAAAAGGTTGAAGTAGGCAAAGTAAGCACTTTGCAACCATACACACACACACACTCCCAACAACCTCCCTCCCGTGGAGTTGACACACAAGCTTTGTCCTTGTTATAATTTGACCCTCCTCGTTTAAACACCACTGGGCCCAACTGTCTGCCAGGAAACATTCCCATGGCAACCAGACATTCCCCTGGTCAGTTTGGTGTTGTTTCACTTTCCTGTCACATGAAAATATTTTTTGGCCAATTTAAGGGAAAGAATGATTATAGGTATGTGTGTGTGTGTGTGTGTCTTTCTTTTGATGGAGTGCTCCAGGGAGCACAGTTACTCCTAAACACATGCGGTGAGTTAAATCAGGAGTCAGTGGCAGCATGCATGACCGAGTATCTGAGGGTTGGGAGCAAACGAAAGGTAAAATGATTGATAAGCATTTGTAACACCCTATAAAATGGAGAGTGTACATTTTCAGACAGCCCACAGCTGCAGCTGCATTTTCACGACAACGATCGTTTTGTCAGAGTAAGTGTTACATTTTTTGAACAGCAGATATGATTTTCGAGGGGAAACGCTTCATATATCTTTTAGTGCATGCCAGTTTGTGTCAGTGCAATAGATGGAAACAGTTCATAGTCAAATGTTAGCTGGCTTGTTCCAGCTCTGTTCTCTCTGCCTGCAGGAATGGTGAACTGCAAAATACAAAAACAGGTACAAGGTGGAACTCGAGGGAGGTGAATTTCTTTTTTCCTCACCCTGAAAAACAAAAACACCATGCAGTACCGTGTCAAATTCACAGAAAACGATTAAATTGCAGCAGCCCTTCTAAAACCCCAATCATCAACTTTCAAGACTGAAATTAATCAGTTAGCTTTGGTGTGATCACCTATATTTATGTTTTCTCTATTCCTTCATGCCTGTCACAACACAGAAAATAGGATTTTTAGCATTTCTCTAAAAGGTGCCATTCATTTTCAGTGGCGATCCTGCTTTCATTTTGGGTCTTTATGAGGGAGAAAAAAGAAGAGTAATTACCCATGGGACATGCATCCTTACAGGTAACACCTTACTTAATGTTAGCTTCGCCTCCAGGCCTACGTGTGGCACGCACTGAATCAACAACACACCACAGGTAGTAATGGTGCAGCTGCCTGGTCAGATGGGGTGCTAGGGAAAACTACGAGCAATTTATTCGCCCAGATTCACAGTTTATTAAATTAATCTGACAAGGATTGGATATTCTGACATGCAACATGTCCCAATAAGTTACACACTCTTTGTGGCACACTGATTTCATGCACACCCTGCATCTTTTTACATATTAATTCCAGGCATGCTGGCTGTAGAGACAGGAACAGGGTCAAATCAAAGGCAAACAGGCGTGTGAGAGGAGACAGGATAGACAGCAATAAACAAAGTGACTGTTTATTCAGGATGCATCAGAGAAACCAGGGAGGACCAGGCAGTCCCTTTAGTTCTGCTGGCTTCTCATTGGACCATCTGGCATTTACACCACAGAGTCGGCTTTTTCTGCCTTTTTCACAGTGACTTTCCTCCAGATCTGGCTAGGCCCACCGGGGAAATGAAGAGATGGACAGAGGGATGAAAGGATGTTACATAAAGGAGGAGACGAATGAAGGATATACCTCGTAAGAAAGGCGAGGGATGAGTAGAGTAGTGGTAAAAGTCAGGAAAAGTGTGGGAGAGATTACTTTTCCCCAGTTTGTGCTTATTGAGGGGTAGCTGTGTGGGTGATTACAAATCCACGCTCTTCTCAGTAACACCAGGATTACACATCCGGCCAGACCTAATCTATGTGCCCAACATCTGCTTGTGATGACACAAAGGCATGCGTGCGGGGAAACACGCAGGCGTGCACAACATCCCACGATCACAATGGTTACAAATGCATTCAGCATGTCAAGCAATTTTGTTGCGTTTTTCACTGATACTTTAATCTTATGAGGATATTCAGATGCCTACACAGTTAAAAGTAGGTAACAGTGGGGTCATGTCCATGTATGACAAAATGAATCTATATCAGAAAGCTGCCTTCAGAGTAGAGGAAGCTGTGCTCCAGCCTTGTCTCACAAACCCTCCTTCCCCTGCTGTTTCAACAGATTATTACTATGGCAATCCTCTGGCATATGCATTGCAAAACAGCTGTGTGTGGCACAGGGAAGTTAACTGTTCCACCACATGCATCATGTCCTTTATTGGATTTTCTCGCACGATGACGGTGCATAAATCTTGTTGACACATCTTAACTGGTGCTGAACATTATAACATGACATTAAAAGGCAAAGCCTGGCTGAAACTTTGGGACGTTTATTTGCATAGAAAATGGGCAATTACTGCAAACTGCTCAAAGAGCAGAAAACAGCCAAGTTCCATTATCTGGGAGGTGTTTGTTTTACCCTCCGTGAGCCTTGGTTTCTTGGAGCGGGGGGCTTTGTTGTTATGCTAACGGACTTGATTGCACTGCTCCCCAGGTTGTTCTGATCTTGTACCGAAATGCTGCCTTTAACAGAGGTGAGGCAGAAGGATGGATCGACATGCTGCTGAGAAATTAGCAGCATCCAGTAGATTTTACCTCAGCCCCTTCAATATCCGCCCCTTTATGTTTCTTTATTATGGCTATAAACTCCCAACCTAATGACAGAAACTTGAAACAAAAACCTCCTCCACTAAATTTCACATTGGATTTTTGTGATGAAAATTTTATGAGCTGACAGACAAACCAATGGATGTGATGAATTACATGTTCCTAACAGAACCTCTTCCCCAGTGATCTTCTCTGACAAATGTACACGGGTTTCTCATTTTGAAATGAGCCAGCTGTCAATGTTAGTAAGTCATCTGCAAATATTATTAAAAACAAAAAAGGAAAATTGCAACAGTTGATCACGTCTGCAGCTATAAATGTCTTGAACATCAGGTTTTGATGCTGATACTCTGCGGCTCTGTGCTTGACGTCATCAAATTGTTCAGAAGAACTGGATAAGTAGTTAAAAGGACAAAGCAAATTCCATTATGAAGAAGGATAAACACTGGTCAACCTGAAAAGAGTTCCTATTGATGGCCTAAAACATTAATAAAGTCATAACGGCCCCCAGCAAAAGGTTTCATTAATTCCCATCCAAACAAATGGACCAACAACTAGAACTGTAGGAAAGCAAGGCGTGTAGAACTTTTATAATTTTCGACTTGAGTTCCGTCTTCTGTCACATATCGTAAATTTTTTAATGGCAACTTTGGCATCATTGGTCCGGTTAGTTTCTCGGACTTGCAGAGCCCTCTCTGCTCACTACATTCACAGGCAGCACGTCCTTTTGTTCATTGTGGCACTTGTGGAATGTTTTCTCGTAAGGAGTAACACTTCTAAAACTACGGAAGGGACCAGTAAGCCAATTCTGAAGTACAGTTTCACCTGTTCATCTATACGAGGCATTTTGTTTATGTCTACGGTCTTAAAAGGTCGACTTTTAATTTTCCACATTTCGTCTTTGTTGACGAAATTATATTTCAACATTTCAACTTTTCCCCGAAGTGCATAATGAAAAAAAACACTTTGTCTTCATAATTTTGGACTGGACCTAATCCTCTTGCATACAAAACTCTGATGAATGCCCCTCCTGGACCCCCTGCAGTTTGCCTACTGGGCAAACAGGTCGGTGGATGATGCAGTCAACATGGGACTGCCCTTCATCCTCCAAAACCTTGACTCCCCAGGGACATACGCATGGATCCTGTTTGTAGACTTCAGCTCGGCGTTCAACACCATCATCCCTGGAATCCTGAAAGATAAACTCTCCCAGCTCACTGTGCCGGCCTCCACCTGTCAGTGGATTTACAACTTCCTCACCGACAGGAGACATCCGTACCATCAGCACTGGCGCCCCCCAGGGGTGTGTTCTTTCCCCGCTGCTCTTCTCCTTCTACACCAACGACTGCACCTCGGATGAGCCGTCTGTGAAACTTCTAAAGTTTGCAGATGACACAACGGTCATCGGCCTCATCCAGGATGGTGATGAGTCTGTCTACAGGCACGAGGTGGACCGACTGGTCGACTGGTGTGGTCAGAACCGCCTGGAGCTGAATCCGCTCAAGTCTGTGGAAATTACAGTGGATACCAGGAGGAACCTGCCCACCCTACCCCCTCTCACAATCCTCAACAGAACAGTGTCTAGTGTGGACTCATTCAAGTTCCTGGGAACCACAATCTCCCTGGACCTGAAGTGGACCTCCCACATAGACTCTGTCAAGAAGAAGGCCCAGCCCAGGACAGGAACAAACTGCAATGGACTATAAGGTCTGCAGAGAAGGTCACTGGGGCCGACCTGCCCTCCATCCAGGACCAGGCAGGTACCGTCGCTGCAGACCCCTCACACCCCGGACACAAACTGTTCGGACTGCTTCCCTCTGGTAGACGCTACAGAGCTCTGTTCGCCAAAACCACCAGACTCAAAAAGAGTTTCTTCCCCCAGGCTGTCTCCCAGATCTCCACATAGGCCAACTGTCAACCTCATGAACAGTTGCACACTTGCACATTACTGCACTATTGTACAACATTCCACTTTCGAATGTCAATGTATATATGTATATATATTTCAATATATTTTCCTTGTCTTTCCTTCACGTGTCCAAGACAGAAACACCGGAGTCAAATTCCTAGTATGTTTACACATACCTGGCAATAAAATCTGATTCTGATTCTGAATGGACATTATTATTTTTGCTGTGGCTAATGCTAGCTTATCTTAGCCGAGCGAGGATTTTTGCACTCTTCATATTCCGCATACATGCCAAACTCAAGACCCGCAGGCCACATCCAGCTCACAGAACAATGTGATCTTATCTGCAAGATAATATACTTCTATAATAACTGGACTGCTGGTATATAGCACACATACTAACTAACATTGTTAAAGTGCTTGCACATTTCGCCCAATTTAAAGTATTGTCGTCACATTTAAAATATTGTTATTTTGCATGATGGTGTTGTTAATGAAACAGAAATATTTTAGAATAATAACAACAGCAACACTGGCTGATAGTCGCGGCACTAGGGCTTTGCTTGTGGCTAGGACTACCAACTAGTTTTGCCATAACAGAATTATAGCTTTCTCTGTCAATCTGATTGTCCCTGATAAAAACTTTTCCATGGAAATGACTAATAAAAATGCTGATAGGGAGGAAGGCATAAAAAAAAAGGTTAATGATGTTACTGTTTATTTCAAATTGGAACTCATTTGTTTTTCTGATATCCTTGTTTTGTTTTGAATTGTGTGAGATGTCTTGGGAGAAATAAGTTCATGTTTCTGTATCAATAATTCTTTCAATAAGTGGTGATCCCGTTGGGCACTCAGTAAAATTCCTTTTTTTAAACTTTGGCCCCTTCTATGACTGGGTTTGACACCCTTGGACTATAGCTCATTGTGGTTGTGTTGTAGGGGGCTTTTGAGATTAGCCGTGCTCCCTCTGGCAATCGCCATGTGTTTGGCGTGACGTGCAGAGTACCTGTGTTTGTAACACGTTTCTCTTATATTCCCAAATGACAGACACGCTGCTCATTTTAGTCACTGCGTTGCCCACATTGTCTCTCCCTTTAGCCATCACATTTCTCTTGTTAGGTGCGATTCCATGCACCTGACAATGGAAATGCCCTTACAACCAGAGCACCAAGCATGCATCCGATTGGCCAAACATATTGACGTGCAGCGTGTGAAAACATGGCACGTGTAAATATATCATTCTTCACAGCTTAAGCAGTCTTTTGTGACACATTTACAGTATCATGCATTTTCATATCATGATGAAAGCAGCCTTTTAATAACCACTTTGGCACAGTGGCTAACTAAAAGGCTAACCTACAATTGGTCATTAGGGATCATTCTCTAAGGACACTTACATGCTGTGTGCGATCCTCAATAAACGTTGTTAAAAAGATGTGTATTTGTTTATATCGGTGCCTGCAACACAAACACAATCACATTTGCTACATTATTTAAGCCACCACAGCGAGGAAGTGAAGGTCTTGCCAGCCCAGTTTGTCTTTGTTTTTTCAGACAACACTCTCCAGATAACATTTGTTTTGGTGGCACCATCTGGTGATTTCAGCAAAATTCGCTTCGGAACAATGACTGAGAGATTGTGCTGATCAATATTAATAAAACCATCTTGTCTTGTAGAGTACAGCAGAAACAACACGGTGGTGCAGAGCAGCTGGTGGACGGTGCCGATGCCCAGGAGTTGTTGACTTTCTCCTCACATCATCCTTCCAATTCTCATTTTTATTTGCACAGTGCATTATACTTCAATGCCAAAACTGAGTGCTAAAGATTATTGGAGGATCTTTGAGAGCAGGCAAATGCATTAACGACGCAGACTAGAGATTCAGAAGTGTGCGGAGGGATGTGCTCGGAACAGCTTTATCAGGGCTCTGCAGATTTCAATTAATCAGTTTATGTTTTCTGGGCTACCGTGGTTTGCCAGTGTTGTTTTTTTTTGCATACATACTCTCACACATTTTTTCACTTTCTGCTACTGATTCCGCATTCAATGCGCGTGTTTGAGTGTGTGTGTGTGTGTGTGTTTGTGTGCGCGCACACTCCAATCCGGTTAACCTCGCAGCCAGAGGTGCCCGTCTCCTGGTCATGGTCCGGCTCCGAGCCTGGGTCTCTCTAATCTGTTCCCTGCTGCTGTGCTCGAGGGCAGCGGCCGGCGGTGACGAGCTAAACGAACTGATGGCGCTGGCCTCAATGTGTCACCACTGGCACCCACAATATCGATGAGGCGCAGAGAGGGATGGATTTGGTGGAGGGCCCGTCTGCATTGCTGCCACCAGTTCAGCCACGTTAAAGGAGAAACGGCTGGGATGAGACCTCCACCTCCACTGTGCACTAAGTGAACCATATTGCCCAGAGTCCAAAATCGGCACCCCGGTGGAGGCATGCATGCGCTGATGGAGAATATGGGCTCAATCAATAGAGTATTGTTTGCAACCGCAGGACTCCCATAATATAGCACCAGCTGTTTTTTGTTTTTTTTTTAATGATTCTTTTCACCATGAGTGTTTTGTTGTTGTTGTTGTTGTTGAAAAGGTTAATGCATTAACACAGGTGTCAGAAAATGCACCGATCCAGTTTTGCAGCAGACGACTCTCCTTTCTGCACGGCTCTCTGGCTCCCCCGCGACAAACGCGCCACATAGTGCGTGTCACAGTGCGCTGAT
>KV751332.1:7144961-7164144 GCA_001698575.1 Mola mola | reverse complement strand
GAAAGGGAAAGACGGAGGACGAGGGGGAGCGACACATGAGTCTCTCCATCCCGCTGAGTGTCCAACTGAGGGCTCCGCTCCGCGGTTTACCACAGAGCCGCCCCGCGACGCGCAGCTCCACGCGTGCCAAGGGCATCAGGGGTGGTCGGGGGAGACGATGCGCTCCTCCGTTTGCACAGACAATAAAAGATTAAACCAGGAGGACTCCCGCGGCGGTGAAGCGACGTGACATTTTAGAAAGGAATAGCCTTGGTCTCTCCCCCCCCCGCCCTCTCCCAACCTCAATCCAATGCAGACTGAAGGGGGATACCAACACATACGCCGGGGACACTTCAAGAGGACGGAGACTTGAAATGTGACTGGAATGCGCCCTCTTTAATACAATTGTTTGCAAATAATCGACGTCTTTTGAGCAAGGAGGGGGTGTGTCACCGGCGCGTGTCCATTCAGCCTGTGTCGGCACGTGGATGGATGAGACAAGGCGAGAGTCCATGTGACCGTGGAGCTGGAGGTGACGGTACGTCGCTGGCGGATAAGTAGCGGACTCGGAGTGCGCTCGGAGGCACCCAGGTGCGCTCCATGTTTCATTTAGGACGCGCCGGCACCTGCGGGACGTAAAGCGCGGTTGGGACGCGGAGAGAATAACACGAACAGCTTGGGGCTGTGGGCCAGTGATGCCGGACACGCTGACGCTCATAAAGAACCGGACAGAGCTATGGCTGGGGCAGCTGGAGCGCACACTGGCCGCGGAGGGGAGCGGCCGCCCCGCCTGGGTCATCGGCGTCCTGGCCAGCGTACTGATTTTCACCACGGTGGTAGACGTGCTGGGCAACCTGCTGGTCATCATCTCCGTGTTCAGGAACCGCAAGCTGAGGAACGCAGGTAAGATCTCTCCCCCAACCCCCCATTTTCCTGATAATTAAGCGAGCACAAGCATTAATTATGCCGGCACTTTGTGGGGAAAGTCTCTCTCTGCGCACATCCCCTGTTGTACCCCTGAACTTTCATTACTCTGGCTGAATCTGCGTGATCATGTAGGCCGTGTGTGCCTGTGTGTGAAATGGATTCTGTCGTGGGTCGAGTGAATGTGCTACACTCTGCTCAGCACTTGCTATGACCCAGAGACCCCTGAGTGCACTTTGCCCCAAAAATAACTCAGTCACAAAGGAACCCACAAAAGAAGCAATTTAGTGCAACCACTACAGTAAATGAAACTTTGATTTGCATTGTGTGTGTGTGTGTGTGTGTGTGTGCTTTGTTTAATAAACCAAATACATCTAATTCACTGAATGGCTGATTGGCGGCTTCAGGGGGGCTGATCGTGTACATTTCGAGCGCAGGAGTAGCAATGAAGACCCAGCTGACCAGTTTATGTCCTCAAAAACTTTGGATCTCACCAAAGTGACAGCTTGATTGATGCCCTGCACAATTAGAACTGCTGTGAAGGGGAATGGTATTGGTCTCTTGCCTCACTCTTGTGCGCTGTGAAGGTTCAAAAGGTAGCCTGATTTATACCTGCCAGTTTAAGAGCAGGCTAATAGGCACGGGTGAGTCCTGGCGGTACTGATGCTGACGAACCCATTCTGATGTGAGTGTGTGAAATTACCCTGGAGGCCCCATGCTGCTACAGTGATGCATAATGTTGAGTCATAAGAGCATGGATGTACTCTACATGCTACAAAAGAATTTTCTAGCGGTAATTCATCTCCCTTTCACTAATGAACCTCTTTCAAGAGGTTAATTGACTCATGCTGAGTTGTTGCTCGTTTGCCCCTCACGAAAATAACTAACTAAAGTAACTTTTTGTTTATTTTGCTCCTAAAACAAGTATCTCACCTGGTATTGGCATGTGTTTTAAAACTGAAAAACCAATGTGAGACTAAAAAGATGGGTATCTTATGCAGCAATGCCCTCCACACTGTGCTGACCTGCTGTTGTTTGCTTTATTATGCAAAAATTAAGGCAGGAAATATATATAAATATGTTTATTTGCATATTCAGGAGCTTTTTTTTTCAGGCAGTTGGACCTAACCTTGAAGCTTTCTTTCTTATTAGTTGATGGGCAAGATCCCCTGAGGATAAACCCAAACAAATATTTTCCTTTCATTTAGAGATGCAATGAAGCACCCTTTGCATTTGCTCCGATCAGAAATCACTTTTAAAAACCTTGTCTTCAGTGAAAGACCCAAATTCTTCACTCAAGCACTTTTTTTAAACTAAGGTTTAGGTGAGGTTCAGCTTAATATAGCTCAGGATTGCTTTGATACTAGGTTATTTTGTCTATTTATTTTGATGCAGTTAAGAAGTGGAACTCTTAGGGTTACAAAAAAGAATAACACTTGTAAATCAGGAGCAGTATGTCAACTATGATTTCACTTTGTGTGCTGAGTAACCTGCAATTGTCTTTGTAATCATTGTTTATGTATTTGAGTTACCTGCACCCATGATTTAATGCACGATTTGTCACCATTTTGATAAATAACACAATCATTATGGTTTATTAAAAAGAGACTTAGTTGTAATGGAGCATTTTTAACAACGTCCTCTCTGCTGCCTTTCATTTATATTCCCACTTAAATGGAAGCTTTTCAAATACAAGACAACTGTTTGTGTCTCCGCCGAGCCTGATTCAAGTAGTGTTCATGTTTGGACGCTGGAGGAATGGGTTATCTTGCTGGTCTGTCACAGAATTAGGTCTCTGACACCACCAAAAGGGCTCAGCAGGAGATTCTTTGTGTTCCAGCACACATAGTGCACCTGTCGGGCTCATCCACAGTTTAAATAATTGTCTCTATTGGGACAGCTGACACATTTGGGTTGATGTCTCGTCTATAGTTCCACCCATAGACCACCAAAAACCAGATAAGATGAATGAAATGTTTAATTTTTAGAAAGAAGCAAAAAAATAAAAACACCCCACTTTTAATCAATGCCTTCTTGGTTGTTGTGGGCTATCCTCTCTTTAGCTGTTACTAGGCTTCCCATTGCCTACGTCTCCAGAAAGACTTATGTATTTGTGGGGTTTTTTTTTCCCACTCACATGGTACACTTCTGGCTTAAAGCTGATCTCGCTCAACTCCAACAGCCCACTCAGAAACCACACTGAACCCACAGTCAGCCATGAACTTGAAGGAGGGCCACTGTAGATCGAAGCTACCCACTCAGTTGTTTCGAGGGAAAACACCTGACTTGTAAACACCACACACAGGAGCAGGAGGGTAAGCGTTGGCCGCTTCAGGTGTCACGGTTATCTCACACTGTGTCAGATGAGCGAATTGCTGTACAGTATGGTGGACAGCCGTAGTTCAGATGCTGGGTTGATGCCCAACTGCCTATTCATGTGCTCACTGTAGTAAATATTAGAGTGCATTAGCAGTCACAATTATTATCTCTCTGAATTGGCATCAGGGTCCCACTGACTCACACTAATGACAACTGTGACGCACCGTGTCCACGTAACCGTGCTGTGCCAGGATTGCAGAGGGATTGCGCATTACCTTTTTGCCCTCTCGCTCTTTTATGCCACTTTGCTTTTTTCACGCGCTCACTCTTGATATGCGCTATAGAGACACAATCACACACACACACACCCGCTTAGCGTTCATGAACCATTAGAGCTGTTTGTCACCTGAAGGTTTGAAAGGAAAAGCTTTGACTCATAACAAAAGCACTCCGGGTACCCAACTCTCCTCTCCCCTCCGGGGTTAGGAGGGGGGTTCAATGTCTCCTGTCTCCTGTGTTTTTTTACACAGATGTGTAAAAAAACACATAATGCAAATTAAGGGAAAGAAAGTACAGGAACATCGCCCCCTCTGTATGTTGAACATCGCCTTGTATAGGCCTGTAATGTGTGAGGTTTTTTGTCTCGAGATTTATCTTTGAAGGTGCTTATGTGGTGCAAACCTTCAAAGAGAGTTATTGAAGATTACACGTTATGGAGACTCTCTTCACGTTCACTTTATTTACATCATGTGTCTCTCCCTCCTTCTCCAGCTACTTTCTAAAGATCTTTGCCTCCATGAAAATAATGCTTCAAATATTCCCTACTTAGGACAAATTTTGGGGAAAAAAAAAATCTCTCCCCGGTGTTTCCCATTCAGTCTTTCTGTCAGTGTCTCTCCACGCTGCTTAAACACTCAAACCTAAGGCCTCTCTCTCAATCTGCATTCTTGTCTGCACTTGTGAAATGTCATCCGTCACCGCCCAAGCACTGTTCCATTTCAAAGTCGACATCTCGCCAAGTACAGTCAACTGAGTGAGAGTGTTTCTGCCCTGCCTCTTTCATCAAAGTTGTTTGAAAGCAGCAGTTCTCAGCACTTTGTAACTAAAGACCTTTTCTGATTACCAACAGATTTTCTAAAGACCACCCTGTAAAATACACGAAATAATGAAAATCATAACCAGCCCCCAAAAAAGGCTTTCAGCAAAGCATCCCTGCCTGTTGCTATAAATCCAAATTTCTTACAGTCAGGGTCATATTTCCTCAGCAAATGTTTTGGCACAACCCTGTCTCCTACGTCGCTTATTTGGTTCATGTTCCCTCCGTGCCACTGCATGCAAGGTAACAATAGCTAGTTGTGACATACATTGGATAGCGGCGCAACACATCTGGCCGTTTTCAAATGTAAGTAGCCATTAGATCTGGAATGATTCATCTTTATAATTGTCATTGATTATAAAAAAAAAGAAAAAAATGAACATCAAAAACATCTATTTGCATAACATGTGCCAACGTGGCGCAATGGATCATGGCACAGATTACTGGGGTTTGATGGGTGGGGGGGCGGGCGGCTCACATGCTACACCTGCACAAACAACTGAAGCACAATATCCCAGAGCGGCACAGTCTGTCCTGTTTTGTTCTTGTCTACACCCAAACACGATGTAGTTTAGGACTATCAACAACGTGAAGGTAGAGTCTCCCCACAGTTTATCAGTCAATATTGTAAACTACCCTCTGAAATGAGGAACACCACAGTGTTACTGCTGAAGTAATTTCTGCACTGCCGCTGTGACACATTGTCACACTGTATGTCATCGACCATTGTTATTCATTGGTTTGATTTATTCTGTTTACTTTAATGGCCGTGTATGAGTGAGAAAATTGCTTAAACTCATGTAACAGAGTGTTGTTAGTCACGCAAAAGAACTTCGCTTGTCATCATCTTTACTAGAGCCCGAACAATATGGAATTTTTGGGGCTGATAGCGATACCGATATCAGGGAGTAGAAACGTTCTGATATCAATGTCCGATATATAGACAATATCTTTGCAATGACCACCTCAAATGAGATGATCAAATGTTTGTAACAAAGATATAAAACGGATTAAGAGTGTTTTACAAATCAACAATGAACATCTGTCTTTAATGACAGCAGTGCACTGAAACATTAAACTTAGTTGTAAATATTTGAAAAAAAGTTAAGAAAAAGAAAGATTAAATAATAAATTTGTACTTTGGATTTGACTCATTGCACAAAACTATTATGAGGTGTAGAAATTTCTACATTTCAATTTGGCATTTTTTTTATTTATGTGGAGCCTTGAGCACCTTTAGCTATAAAAATAACTAACTTTTTAAAATATAAAATAATAATAATCTAACCATTTGGCTATTCTGCTGCCTCTGGTTAAGTGGTTGAGAACAGCTGATTTAGAGGCTGACTTATGTAAGTCCCAGGATTTCCTCTTTCAAACTGTTATTGTGCCACTAAATTAAATTAGGATGTGTTTTTTTCAGCAAGAGAGTAAAGATTTTGAATATGTGGTCGCTTATCAAATAATGGCAGTAGGCCAGCTCCCAAGAAGATTGAGTGTCCAGTGTCCAGTGTCCACGGTCATCCAAAATAAAAATATGTAAAAAGTCTTATCTCAAGAAGCCGTTTGGAAATGTAATAGTGGATGTCTCTGCAGAGTTTGGAACACATTATGTAATTCCTTTAGGAAGGCAAATAATGGGGATGCCAAATTAGTTTGTGTTGGACAGCAACAAACGCTCCAAAGTGGTGCTGCCTCTGTGTAATTTTTGGTCCTCGTACTCATAAATCTTAACCCATTTCGCATGAAGCTGCTGATCTTGGTGTACTGATTGGTGCACCAAAACAGGCTCTCTGTCTGGGTCTCTCCATGGTGCTGAAATTTTCAAACCCGGTCCCTCCCGGACCTTCCTGTTTCTCCCGACGGTCGTCTGTGAAATCCACTTCTACTACTAATACTACTGCTGCGCGCTCTCAGCTCTAGTTAAATTGGCTGTTGTCGCATTGATAAAGCATGAAAAAGTGGAATAAAATATTCATACAACAGAGGGGGGGGGGGCAAGCGTGCACATGTCTGATCTTCTATAATTATACTTGTGAGGAACAACTCTTGAGAGCCCAGGCACTACTAATTGGTTTATGACAGCTGGTCCTGACAGCTGAAAAGGCTGATTTTTTCCTGGTTAAGATTAGGGACTCTGTTGCAAATGGATATAGATTTACTGGAGGTGAGTAGTGGTTATGTTAAGCGCTAGCCCCCAGTGAATGGGTGCAAGTCAATACATTATACTCAAAGGTTTGCAAATGTGTGACCGAGTGAGAGAAGTGAGACTGTGTGTGTGTGTGTGTGTGTGTGTGTGTGTGTGTGTGTGAGAGAGAGAGAGGGAGAGAGAGAGATCAGTAGCACTTATTATGCAGAGCACAACTATTGTGTGTTATGCAGGCACTCATAGTGTATTATAATGCTTTCACAATTCTGAACACACAATGCTTTCTGCTGCACTATATTAATATTCATTAACATTAAATGTGAACTATACTAAAATATTATTTCAAGTGTCTTAAGGATGCATAGTGATAAACCAGATACTGACTGATGAGGCTTATTACGCATAATGATTACCTATACTCGCTAATGTTGTCAGGTACACCAGTAGTGATATTTCTTGACACTTTTAAAGCAGTAAAAAAGTCACATTCAATAGTACTAAAAAGCACCTTGGCTATTAAATGTATTTTCATTCAGATTTGCAGCCCAAAGATGCATTAAGGTTAAATTTGTTGGGCTTAGTGACATTTATTGTCTGGGCCTGCACATGCAGGCTGTTAAATGAAGAATAATAATGGAGGGTAAGCAAATCATCCTATTGAATTTGCCAGGAACATTTCCTTTTTTTGCCACACTATCTACAAGATGTATTCTGTCTTGTTTTTTTTTTGTTTTTTTTTTAATAATAGAATTATATTGAACGGTATTATGATAAAACCTTATTACTCACTTATACACCCAACAGTCAACTGTAGTAAGCACTAATAGTATGCTGAAGTAGTCGATGTAGTACAAGCACTACATTATATGCATGAAAACACATTATATATCAAAATTTACAATAACAATTAGAATTATGCAACCAAGTTTGCACGTAACCACAAGGCTATAGCCCTGAACATCCGTGATGCGCCACACTTCAGATTCAGTTTTTTGGCATTTCTGCTGACAAGAAGGATTTGTGGCTTGATAACAATAGCAAAAATGGCAGCACAGCAGCAGACAGGGTGTCAGGGTGTCTTCGTAAAAGCACATGTTCTCCTGGTTAATGTGCACTTGGTTTGGTTTAGGCTTTGACTCATAATAACAATGGAGATATGGCTGAAAATATATCTATTTTTTTAATATAATGCCATCTGGCAGCCAATCCTGATGTCTGAAATGTAAGTGAAAATCTAATCACTTCCTGATTCGATTTTTTCCACTATATATATATTTTTTGCACACATACACAAAGGATTTGCAGCGCTGATGTCACCATAGTATTCACTGTTTTCAGGGGATATAAATGGTCTCAAGTATTGACCTGAAGGCACATGAAAACATACCCAACCTACCTTTGAAGTTTCCCCAGTGGCATATAGAAGTAGCTTAGGTTGTGCCATAAAACCACTGCTCTGCTCACCACCAGCAATCAAACAATATGATGAAAAACACATTCTTTACTTAAAACGTACAATCATAACTTGTGATAGTTCATGGACTGTTATAGGATTATATGAGTTTTTACTGCAGTTGATTAATGAGGTGTGTACTGGTAGTAATAATGTGTTCTAAGCCCCATCACCCAACCTAGTTTATAACTAGTCAATAATAAATAAATATAATAAACTATGTTATAATAGTATTATAATAAATACATTATAATCCAGTATGAATTGCCTCCATGATGCGCTGCAGATCTGGCATTCACAGAACATGCAACTGAGAGAAGTCGTGCTGAGTTACAGCTTCTTAGATAATTGGACGGTTCCCAAGTCTACATTTCACATGTCTGTGTTTGAGGCATTCCGCTGACATGCTAATACAGAGCGTCTCCTAATGAATGAATACTGAGGATTTCTGTGTCCGTGCGTCGAGACGTTTCGACAGGACATTCCACTGTTGGCAGACTACTGCGAAATGTCTCTTCTCGCACTAACACCATCCCACTGCCCTGCCTACACTGACAATTATTAGGGGATGCACATTAACTGAAGGTTTTAAGAGACAGCCCATAAATGGCCAGGACCCATCGTGAAATGTCAAATATAAGGTATGAGGTAATTAAATTATAATCATGTTAAAATTATTTAATCTGACTAATGGTGGAGAAAAAGACTTAACTTTCACACTATATTTCAAAGTGGCAGATAAATTGCAAGGTGTCCTTTTGCGAGATGTATTTTTCCTACAGAAAAAGGGAAACAAATTAGCAGTTAGAGTTCATAGTGCAGAACTTGATTGAGTCGATTGTTTTCGTTCCTCCTCCTTGAGCAAAAATCTTTTCCGTTTTCGACTGCTACGCCAAAAAACCAAAGTCACAGCCAAATGTACTGTGAAAAGAAATCACGACAGATAAAACTCGGTGCGAGACACAGTGGACATGCTGTATACTAGGAAGTTTGTGCTGCTCAAGCTTCCTGATGTCAGTGTTTCCAAAGTTGCTGGTTTGTCTACTTGCTAGTACAACACTTATCATTCCTCTATCACAGGAAGATTGTATCTGGGCAAAAAACCCCCAATCCTGATCAAGCACCTTTCCTCAGCTCTTGGGATAGATTTTAAATTCAGCTCATCATTTAGTTATGCCGCTCATTTCCACCATGGTCCAGTGGGCACCATCAGATCCTAGGCTCTTCCTGGTTTCTACTTTATCTTATTCCTCTGGCCGAGGGATTCTGCCAAGGGGGCACTTGGGCGTTTGATTTTAATTCAGTCAAACCAGAACAGGAGATCGGCGAGCTGAGCGGGTCATAAGATGGATCAGATCCTCATCCGTCCACAGGAGCTCTCGGAGCTTTTTGATGCACTTTTGGGAAAACAAAAAAAAAGGGATTGCCAAATGAGACAGCTGAAGGCATGTTTGCACCCTCCACCCAGCGAGCCGCTTGGAACCCTTTTTTTATGTGCATAGCAGGAGAGAAGGAGAGAAGGAGAGAAGGAGGCTGGGAGAGGAAGAGATCACAGAGCAGCTGGAATGGAAATTGTTAAGCTGTAGCTCAAAAAGAGAAAAAAAAACAAAAAAAAAAACAGGAGGAGATTAGACACCGGGGCTCTGCTGCTAGTTTGATTTGAATTAATCCATTTTTTTTGATATTGAATCATTTGGAATCGTGCGTTAAATTTCCATTTGACATTCTATAATACATTCTGTCGTGACCAATATTAGACACTCATTCTAGTTTCATTATGATGTTTCATGTAGAATCCATAGGGGAGCAGAGTTGCCACTGATTTATAATGCATGGGAGAAGTGTGTCTGCAGGGCTTTGGGGGGATTTTCTAGATGCGTTGAGGCTTCGCATATAATTCTTTCATCATCTGGTTTTACTGTATTTTTTTTTTGAGTATATAGGCAAAAGTGAAAGTTGGACATGACTGCTGGGGATGTTTTCACTATTTTTAAGTGGTCTGGGAGTCCTCTTCTGCCTGAGCTGTGCCCAGACACTGTCCTGTATTTTTGGGTGAAGCATGACTTCTGTAATTGCCTTGAACATAGACAGCAGGATAAAAGAAACAGGAGGGGCTCGGACCAGCAAGATGGAGAGGAGCAAAGCTAGGAGGCATGTGAAAGGAAGGGGGACATTTTGGAAGAAGCCCAAAAAGAAAAAAAGATGAGAATAGGCTATAGAATAGGAAAAGACAGCCCAACGTAAAGATAAGACGGGGGGGAGGACTTAAATCCCTCGCTATGAGGAGCAGGAAAGCGATGCTGCTTTAGAAAAGGGAAGAGGCTCACCGGAGACAATGTAAGAACCGCTGTCATGTGTTATCACAATCACCCTGTTGTTATCAGTACTTTAGTGCCGAGATGGGCGATGACTCAATTACACAAGCTTTGCACATACGCACAGGCACACGTAGCATATGACAGACCAATGTTCTTTAATCTTAAGGACCATGAACATAATACACTGACCCATTTCATCCGCAGAGCAAGTGATCGGGATCGTTCATTCACCGCCTTCATTCATTCATCCCTTATCGAATCCCTTTATGGCTACTGCGTCTCACCACGTCCATAATACATGCATTGTGATAATTCGAAGTGCATTATGTAACACTCTCAAAACCCTCAGGCAGCAGTAGGTGAAGAGGTGGAAGAAGCAAGGGATTTGCTGCAAGAGGAGGAGGAGGAAAAGAATGAATGGACGAAGGAGGTGAAACAGAGAAGACTTGAGATATTGAGGGCAAACTAGTATGAGAAAAAGAGAATGGGATGGGGTGGGGGGGGTTGTAGCAAGAATGAGCATGGCTGTATTCATGCTAAGGAGTGCAAAATGAAAACAAAACAAAAACAGAAAAACAGAATGTTTTCAGACACAGAGGGAGAAACAGCGCAGATGCCACTACCTGATCCCTTCATAAAGAGATATAGATGCAGAACGTATGACACTGATTTTAGGGGCATCTTGGAGTTTATTTCATCCTCGATTTATAGGAATTTGTTTCCAGATGTGGTTTAATTGTGATGGGATGAACTAGAGGGAAATCACATCTAACATTCATTTTAGAAAATCTTCTCTGAAAAAGACAGCCAGCTGTATCAGCACGGGGCGGCGCTGCAATGTTCTACGCTCTGGTGTCACTTAAATATTTCAAATGTCATGTTGACTCTGAAGTATTTATGACACTGGTTCAAAGAATATTAAAAGATGAAAAGTGTTTGGTTTTCATTCAGCTCGTTTTTCTATTTGGTAAGCCCTGAAGTCATGTTAATATAGTACAGCAGTTCTGAAACCTCCCATCAGACATTGGTATATAATCAGTCTCAAAGAGAAAACACACATTCAAGAGATGCGCGAGGGGAGTTTCCGTTTCTGATTGATTTAAAAAAAAATCTGATTTGAATGCTTCATCAGATCTTATTGATTTAGCCACATGCATGGTCTGTCAAACTCGGATGCTCGAGGCTTCAGATTCAAATTTTAAAAGACCCATATCTGTAACTGAAAGTTTTTCTGTTTCACCTGTTTTTGAACGTTTTGTTCATGTTTTGCATTGTTGAAAATGCCCTGATGTTCACACTTCAAATGCTTTTTTGCACTATCCTGCTGGCATGAGGGATTTGCAACTTGGCTGAAAAAGTGCGTTTGGCAAAAATGCAGCTCCAGATAAGACAGAAGGTGTCTGACCATGAGAGCACATGATCTCCTGATCAATTAGTATCTAGTTTGGTGTAGACTGGACTCATAGTAATGGAAATATAGCTGAAAATATTGATTTTCTTGTTTTGGTTTTTTTCGTTAATATAACACCACCTGGCAACCAATCCTGATGTCAGAAAAAAGTTCAAATTCGATTCCATTCCAGATTTAATGGATATCTACTAGTGTGCAAAAAGTGAAGATCCAGCCTCTAACAGTTTATCGCGCAAAAATATGATTATTCCATATATCTCCAAGTTTTGGGGATATAATAAGACAACGATGTTTCGCTAATACATTTATGACTGTTGGGACGGTGCCTCACCAATTCTCTTTCTGTTCATCCTTTTTCTGAGTTAATTTAGCTGTGTCGTCCATGACGTTCCATGGGTTGGTCTGGTCACAACTACCCTCTGCCAGCCAGTGGGGTGCTGGCAGCTTTTTAGGGATATCAGACAATAATGTTATATTCTAATTCTAATGTATGTCTATAATCAAAAAAAACGTGGTATTTTTGTGTAAAAAATATGCAGAAAACAATGACTCTTTTCTGTCCTGGTGTTATATATACATTGGTTTGTGATCATCTGCATCTCAGCTCCTGATCTGCAGTCCTGGTACAAACACTGACAATGGACGGACAGTTTGTGCACTGAAATGCTGTTCATTCAAAATGCCAAATTTTCTCTGAGAACATAGCGCCGATAGAAATGAGAGCCCTTCAAAGGCTGCGATCGGTCGGCTGGACAGAATTCTGTAAGTTATGCAGTGAAAAGGAAAACATATAACATAATGAAAGAGACTCCGCCTAAAAGAATTTTTTTTTTTTTTTTTGGTTTCGTAATCAATAATGTCAATTGTTGGTCTATCTCTTGGTACAGTGCAGCTTAAACCAAGACTTGTATTTTCCCGATGTTCACTGTTATAATGATGAGCTAAGACAGCTTTCTGATTTAATCATCTGCTTTGCTTTACAGTTCAGTGTGCACTTCAAAGGTCAATCTCTTAGGACTAACCAGATTTACTGTCTGCCTGCTGTGCTCCGTAGAACAACCAGTAAACCTCAGCATCGCAGGATCATGTGGGTCCAATGAGTGTATTTATCTAAAGTTTCTCTTTTCCAAAGCATATGTTTGAGATACTATATTAGAGGGAATGTGTGAAAATATATTAAATTTATTTATACTTTGCACTAGCTTCTGTATAATAATTCCTAAAAATATACGTTGATCTTTAAGGTGTATCTGCCAGTCAACCTCACGGCTTGGTAGCCTTGGCAGCATGTGCCGTCAGACTGAGCAGAACAGCATTTTTAATGTGGAGGAGTAGATGGGGAAAATGGGCGATGGCCGGTGGTGTGTAGCCTAGAAGTGTGTGTACCTGTGTGTTGGATTGGGTGGATGGATCGGGGTTTGGGAAGAGTTTGGCTTCCCTGAGGCAACCCGTCCACAAAGTGCATTTTGAATGTGAATCGCCCTGACCTGAGTTCATCTGGGTCCTCAAAAAAAAGTTCACCGACAGAACTTCATCGAATACACATATCCCTTGTGGCCTCTTGATAGACATTCCGTTAAGAGTTCAACTGGTTTGAGAGGCTGTTTGAGCTGGATCGAAAAAGGATATAGAGTTGGATGAAATATATATTTCTCTCCTCTGAATAACAGGCAGATGCTCTCTAGTCCTGTGCAACTGTCAAGAGCCAACTGAATTTATTGAAACTCCCTGCAGTCACATGCCCATGAATAAACAAGAGAACACTGTATTATTTTAATTCCCGAGAGGATAATGATATTTTATACGGATTGACTCAACTTTACTTTATTAAAGATGCCTTTAAACAGCAGTAGATCTCACAAACTCTTCAGCCCACAATTTATCTTCTGGCAGAAAACATTTCAGAGAAGACAATCTGCTTCCCCTGAATAAAAACGTTGGCATTATGACATATATTAGTAGGGATGCACTGATTTATCAGCTCAACATCAGCTTTGGCAGATATTGATGTGGGTGACTTAAATCAGTGTGTTGGCCAATAAAGGAACATTCAAAGATACCAGTGATAATACAGCTGTTGTGTCTCATTACTTTTGTCCTACACCTGAGTGCAGCTTTAAAGCATCCTCTGATGAAAGGCCCAAAATAAGCAGTTGTTTTTGACTGAGGATTTTGTTCTATAATCCTCCAATGACAGTCTCCAAAAGCAAAATCTGGCAGGCTGATTCATCTCCACAGAAAACAACAGGAACCAATCCTGACAACTTGGGGGCGGGGCTTAATCTTGGAGACGTTCAGTTCAGTTGTTTCCTGACACTAATTCCTAATTCCTGACACGAATATCAACACTACTCGATACCAATATTGAAACCAAAGGGTGTCAATATGGGTATCGATTATCGGCCTAATTGTTATTTTAAATATCAGCACATCATTATATATTAGCATAGTTAATCGCTATTCAAAAACCAGAGTGCAAATTACAGTTTGTCATCATAAAATTATTTTTATCATTATAAAATCAGAGTATCTGTTTGTCAATGTTAGTACTTAGTAGGATGTCGGCACAGCTAGCTTCTCTCATCAATCCAACTGTGCAAGTTGGCACATTCAAAATGTGATTAAAGTTAAATAGCTTGTTGTTGAGCTCAGATCAAACATTTTGCTCTGTCTGCCTCAGCTGAGGAAACCTTCCGACAAACAACCACCTCTCAGCGCCGAAAATGAGCTCCAGCTCACGTATCTGCAGCACTTTTTGAAAACACTTCAATTACTGGCCAACAAGAAGTCATTTGAGGCCAGGTGCACACACACTAAATGTGGCACCTGTGCATGTTCGGGAGGCAGCAAGTGTAATCACACCTAATAGAAAAGCACACCTTTACATAGAGAACTGACACTGAGACCTATTGGCAGACTTAAGCCTTATTTTTGAGCTGTGTTGATTCATGTGCTCACCTGTGATCAGCCTATCAAACCAGCTCCATAGACCTTTCATGGCGCCTATTAGCAATTTGATGCTTGAAGAAATTGGCAAGATAGCAAACATATGTAGATATCAGATGATTTCATCACTGATTATACTCTAACTTACACTTGGTGCAAAATGTTTCATCTTTCAGGCCGCAAGAATTTAACAGAGCTGTAAACGTTGTGATTTAGAGTGATGCTTCACCCAAAGAGTTAAGCCTTTAATCATCTCCATGACATGTGACATGTTTATAAAGCCAACAGCCTCAGTCGGCTGGAGGCATAACCGAACTAAGTGGCTGCTCATTTCACAGCATGATAAAGAAAAAAGGAAACTTGTTTTTCAGCTATTTTGCCAGACACATTCTTGAAGAAAAAAACACTTCAGTTTCAATCTTCTTCTTGTTTTCTGATTTATCCACAGACTTTAAAGATGGGGTTAACAGTTTTGGAGAAAGATAGGTAAATACAGAGTCCTTTTTCTCATTCAGTCACTATATAACTGTGGCTTGGAAACGACCAATTAAGCATCTTCTTCAGGACTGTTATCCCACCTTTATAATTCTGGTTGTTCACATCACTCGTATGTAGGTTGCTGAAGGCAGAGCTGTGAGCGGAGATGGGGAGGGACTAAAGGAGCTCATTCATAAATGCCCACAATACAAATGAGGCAAACGCGTAGAATTACACTAAAGACATTTCAATGCAATGAAGGAACTTTTTTCATGGAAAAAACTAAAATTGAAATATGATTGAAATATGTAACAAAGTGAATCAGAAATTAGTTTTAAAAGGTTTAATCAATGGCTGCTGGTGCAGGTCTTTAAAATCAGCAATAAGGCATTTAAAATCAGCAATAAGGCATTTAAAATACTGAAGGGTTGCATTACTCTTTCATTTTAGTCGACTTTTAATGACTTTTACTGCTTTTACAGAGCAGTATTTCCAGGATATATTGTAAATGAGTGGGTGCGCAGTGAAATTGATAAGGTACTGAGTTAAAATCTCCATATAGGGTCCTCAAGAGGGCAGCTCGCATCCATAAAATACACTCATGTGCTTGTTTATCCTACCATGTTTGATGTCGTTCTCTTTAATTATCTACTGACAAACAGCATTCTGAAATCAATGAATGGCAGCAGAGAGAGAGGGTTCTTTTTGTTCCCTTCTTACAGGGGAGCGCTTTAAATTCTCTGCCATCTGAGTCAAGAGGCTTCCTATGAGCCAAAGTGCTCTGCTAAAGCAAGGCAGAGGAAGAGGGGTGCAGCTGATGGTGCTGCAGCCCATGGTTTTATAGTGTGGCAGTGTGGCTGAGGAAAGGCCTGTAGTGAAATCATCTCACCTTAAGCCAAGCTGATGAGGACTGAGCTACTGAGAACCAACAGGCAGAGCTGACTGGCAGTGTTTGTGCTGCAGTTGCCGCCTTTGCCAACTAAAAGGTACAGTAAATCACTCTGCTACGGTTACTGTCACCATGGTCTGATCATTTTTCACCGGGAAATGTTGCTGACGCCAGCGCACAGAAGAAAAAGCGGACATGCGTGTTAAGACATAATTGGAGCTCTCTGCTCTTTTGGGTTTTCAGCTAAGCTTGTCTAGGACATACTAATTCAACGATGCACTGTGGGACAGAAGCACCCAAAGTTGGCAGAGCCTAATGTAGTTTATATTTTAAGCCTTATTGATGTGCAGGGTTCCCAGTGGTGCTCATCCCCATGTTTAAATTACATATTACACATTTTAAATTCTGAATGACTCAACCTAGAGCGATGTCTCGAATGCAACTGAACGGTCAAAATCTGTTTATCCACTGTGGAGACGTCACTGTCTAAAGTTAAGGCCAAGGTTTCGGGGAGTAACAGGGAGTAAGGTAGGTAAAAAAGTCATTTCAACATATCGACCCGGGGAAGCATAGTGCACATTGAACATTTGACCTTGGAGAAAAAAAAATTGCTCAAAACATAAAACCCTTTGAGTGGTCTCTTTAATGTCATATTAAGAGGATATTGAACCCTGAGTACATAGATGCATTTTCTTGCAGGGCTTGCTGGTCCGTTCACAACTTAAATCCAAACTGAAGTTGTCATGTTTGTGCCACAAACACTGGAGATTGGTGTTTTGTCTCACATGCAGACCATGAAGGCACAGCGTTACGTAGTTCAGTTATATTTATTAACACACGACTTAGATTGGGTATGTAGGCAAAAGGCAAAGGAAAGCAAATGGTAATGGGTTCACCAGAACACGTCAAGATGGTATTTTTAGATTACTTTAAAGAGAACTTTAATGAAGAAATAAATAACTGGACCACTAGCATTTTATGTGACTGAGTCACAAAACAATGCAGGTGCATTTAGAAATATTGTATAACTGTCCCAGCACAGACGTTGAAATGATAAAAGTTTACATGAATAATAAAGTTTATTCATATAGCCACTTCTTTTGGTTGAATATAATGTCAGATGATGTTTCAACAATCTAACAACATGGATGTAAAAGTGTAAAATAAAATCCCATAAATCAGCATTGAAATGTTAACCAATCTGTAATGGTAATGTAATGTCCTCAGCTTCATTTCATTTACTAGCAGTTTATCATATTTCTAAATTCGACAGTGAATCAACTTCCGTCATTGATGTCGATTTACCCGTGAATAAACGTTGAAATGCCAGCTGGGGCTATGTTTGGAGGAGTTTGCCAGAATCCCTGATTTCCTACCACAGAAAGCGGTCTCGTATCAGGCGTGATTGCCGTGACTTTAGCACTTGACTGTGGAAGTTGAGGTGGGAAGGCATTTGTCAGTGTTGTCTGGCCTGTCATTGTTTTATTCATTCGGTTAAATCTTACTAGAGAGATGTGATGACTCTGTAGGTGTCTCTGCTTATCGATGGTGTTAGTCTGGTGTAGGCCATGTTTTTCTTACAGTGCTTACATACTGTTTGGGTCTTGTCTGTCACACTCCTCAGTCTCAGTATCCAAGCCAAGTTGTACTGTTCTAGTAAATGCATTCTATTGTATATTTTGTTTGTTTAAACATTTTAAGTGATCTATGATCTTGGCAAGCAAAGTTTTCTGGTCATGACAATAAGTACTTTATAATAGGGGTTTTGATGATACACTACATTCAATACAATACACCAGGGGTGTCAAACTCAAATACACAGTGGGCCAAAATTTAAAACTTGGACACATTCGCGGGCCAACATTGATATTTACTGAAAAAATCTTCCTCAAGATATAACAATGAACCTTTTCATATGGACTTAAACAAGTTTTGCTTAAACATTCAATATGGAACAAGCAAAGCTTAATACTATACAATATATAACTTAATATTGCACACATGCAAAATCAAATTTCAAATAAAAAAACACATCAATGGCATTCATTTCTTAAATAAAATTTAAATAAAAATCGCATATCTTTTTTTTTATTTGCAGCCTTCTGATTTAAATTTAAACAGTAACCTTTTTCCACAGGCTAATAATAAATTTAAAAATAAAATAACAATAATAAACCAACTAACTAATAATAATATCTTTCAATGAACATACAACCATTTAAGTCCATGCCTTAGAGTAGCAAAAAAAAGTGCATAAAGAAAACGTTAATTATAGCTCAGTTTGCTACACACTGATCCACTCTAATGCCAAGCCAGATACCTGGCATCTATTCTTGGAGGCTAGTTCATCAATGTCTGGGCTCAGGCTCTGAGCTGAGGAAATCCTCAGGATCGCGTGAAGGTGTTCATCAGTCAGACGTCTCCTGTGAGATGTTTTGGTCATCTTCATCGAGGAGAATAGTTGCTCACATAGATAAGTGCTGCCGAACATGGAGAGCATCTGAGCAGCTTGGGTGCGGAGCTGAGGCATTGTGTCAGGGATGAAATGTGGAAACTGTGCAGCGCCCACAGCATCATACTTTGACTTCAGCGTGTTACAACACTGGAGTTCAATCAGCTCCATTTGAAGGTTGGTTGGTGCGTTTTCCACGTCAACTGCAAACGGATTACTGAGCAGTTCAAACCTACATTTCTGGCCATCAAAGTCGGCAAATTGCCGGGTAAACTCAGCGCCGAGTTTTTCAGCCAACTGTGCACATGGGAACACGGCGGTAGAAATCTGCGTTTTCATGGTTTGGCAGCAGGGAAAATGGCCCAGGTTTCCTTGCAGCATCTGATTCTCCCACAGGCACAATTTAGTTTTAAAAGCCCTCACTGCAGCGTACATGTCTGTGATGATACGCCCCCGCCCCTGAAGCTGCAGGTTCAGCGCATCGAGATGGCTCGTGATGTCACACATAAAGGCTAGCTCACACAGAAACTTTTGCTCATGGAGCTCTGCTGTGTCTTTCCCTTTGCTTTCCAGAAACTGACATATTTCCTCACGCAGCTCGAAACATCTGTTCAGTACTTTTCCTCGGCTCAACCATCTCACCTCTGTGTGATACGGCACGTCTGTGTATTCCGAACCGCACTCCTTCAGAAAAGACGTGAACTGGCGGTGATTCAGACCTTTGGCTCTTATAAAGTTAACTACTCGTGTTACTGTGGTCATAACATGTT
>KV751332.1:7078551-7142901 GCA_001698575.1 Mola mola | reverse complement strand
TTTTAATTCTGTTTAAAATTTTCATTATTCAAATTTACTATCGTCACTGGTTGCCATCTCTTTCAGTAATCCCCCAGAGAAACTCCTGCCTAGTGCTGGGCTTCTCTTTCAGATTTCTAAAATTCTTTGGCTTTAACTTCTGCTATATTCTGCCAATTTTTTTTTGTCGCTGGTTTGTCTCCAGTAGTGTTACATAAGATGTTGATGCTCTCTTAATAAGCCAATTCCTCTCAAATTGCGTCGTCTTAGATAAATAATGAGGAATCGTTTGGCAAGACCCATTTCTGAGCAATTTTCACATTGGCTCAGGCTCAGAACACATTTATGAAACCTCACAAAAGACATCACGCGCGCTTCGCAGCCCATTCAGCATCACCGAGTTATTTTTCCAGCTTCGCTTCAGTTCACTGGATGTTATTCACAGCTGTCTATCATTTAACCGAGCAAAATTTACACACGCTACAGTAAATTGCAAATAATACATTTATGCTAAATGAAAATCCTCTCAATTGAGTGATTAAAGACTCTTACGCAGAAAATTGAGAAAGTTAATGTTTTAAAGTGCATTACGTGTTATGCGAGTTGTGGCCTTATTGACTTTGCGAAATAGCAACTTCTGTGTATTGGTTTAGTTATTCTGTGCTCCTGTGTCTACCCTGCCTGAATTCTTCAGTTTAAGATTTGCACACACACCCTACAGCACTTATATTAAACCCCTGAAGCGTCTCCATCCTGTATTGTGTTGTGTAGGATTATTTGAGTAAAACAAAAACAGAATGAAATGTATGGTTTATTGTTTGTATTTTATTGATACTGCTATAAAGCTAGTTTGCAGTGGCAATTATAATCATTTTGGTGGTGGGGAATATTTTGACAAAATGTAAAGTCTAACTCTAGATACACTTGTGATTTTGTCTCTTTTACTTCTGATATTACAGCAAAAACAAAAAACAAAGGAGGCCTAGCTAAATGATTGGTGTGTTGAAACCCATTCAGCATCATGTAGTGTGGCCATGTCTCTCTCTTTCACACACACACACACACACACAAACACGCAAACAAACCATTAGTCCTGAGGGTGTTGAGGTTTCGAAAACCAGCAGCTGTAAATCCTTCACTCATGCCTTCACCTGACGAGCTTTTTATCACATCACAGCACTGTACTGTAATTCCACCAATGCTGTCCGTATGCTGATTTGCTCTGGCAGCACGAGGCCAAGCCTGGTGGCACGTGCCTGAACACCAAACGCCCATATGCGCAGGAAGGACTAATTATATACACTAGCCAAGCTCTTGTCTCCTCTCATTGTGCTTTGAAAATGTAGCTTTCAGACGAGGGGACCAATTTATCCTAAGTGCAGTTACAAAAGATATTTTAAAAGGATTCCTCAAAGCTGGAAGCTCTTAATTTCAGACCTTTTCTCTGATGTGACTCCAACTCTGCATGTACAGTATATGGTAATAAGGTCATGTCAGCTGGTCATCATATGATACACAGCCATCTGTCTGTGCAATACGTCGCCTTATGTAGTCCTCACAGCATGAGCTACCTGTGCATTTTATTCCGTTTCAAGTTGGTAGATATACTTGCTAGTCAGTCTCTTCTGTTTCAAAATCCTGGGAAATATAAATAGTATAATACTAGTATAATTGTGTTCATAACATTCACTATTATAATGTTTTTCCCTTTTTTTTTGGCATAATAATTGAAGCCGACAGTTGTATGCCATTTCCATTTGTCATGGAAGACCTGCATGTTAAAAATCAATTATGCCCAGACGTAATCAAAGAAATAGCCCAGAGGCTTGTGGTTCAAAACAAATGACTGTCTGTGCCAAAGCTCCCCATCTGACATTCAACAGATAACACACTTTGAGCCACATTTTCAGGCAGAATTTGCACATGTGCAAACAATTTGGCCCAGCTGAACAAAGCTGCACAAATAGACACTCTTGTGCATAAACTGGGTCAGCATATTTAGCATAAACTGGAATTCAGATGAATGTGGGATCAGAAAGATAAACACCAACACAAGCAGCACATACTGACACTCGTTCAAACTAAGCGATGATGACTCTGATACATCAGTCGCAAGCATGGATATTTTCCCTGACCAGGATGGAATAAACGTGACTCTCGGACTCATCTGCTGAATACAACTACAACTATTGATTGCAGTTTAATACGCTTTTTTTTCTGTGTGCATAAAGAGATCATTTATCTACATATTAAGATGTGTGTAAAACCGTGAGCTGACCAAAACCAAATTGTTTGGTTAAAAAAATTCAATGGATATGAGACTTATTAGTTAAAGTGACAATGCACCCTAAAAGCAAGAATAACTTCTTTTCTTACCTGTAGTGCTATTTGTCCTACTAGGCAAAGGTTTAGATGGGACAGATGGAATGTGCTCCAGTCCCACTCCTGGAAGATATGAATATAAATTATCTAATTTGAAATGTAGTTTTATTCCACTTTTGATATAATTCGGGAAAAAAATGCGGTACATTTTGAAGGTGTATTTTGCACCTATCTGCTAAACACCGCCTAATAAAAATGTCCAATAGTATGAACTTCCCTCAGCAGAATAACGTGCCCCTGCCAAACCAGTACCTTCAGGAATGGTTCAAGGAATATGACAGAGCCCAAGAGTCCATAAATCTGGCCTCCGGACTCCCCAGATCACGATCCATTTGAGTATTCATAGGATACAACAGAACCACTGTCAGATCAGAGGCCCGACCCGCCTCTCTACAAGACTACAGCCAATGTCCCAATGCCAGGTACGACAGGACACCCTCAGACATCCCCTGTCCATGTCCTGACAGATCAGAGCTGGTGGCATGAGAGCGACCAATACGATACCATGCCAGTGGTTTTACTGTTGTATGTCCTGTATTTTGCTCGGAGAACTACTGCAGAGCAGGCATACGTCAAGCTCATGTCCCCTTTAGGTTGAAGACAAGCGATGTACTACTGGCGCCAAATCAGAAAAGCTTGTGGCGCCATGCCTGAAAGCTGCTGCTTTACATCTTTCATGTCAGATATTCATAAACTCGGTGTATGAATTTACTTTCCCAAAGATAAAAGGAAACTAGAAGAGACCCGTGGCTTCATGCCATCAACAGACAGGATAAAAATGGTAAACTAAGGGGCCTGGAGAGTCAATGTCTGTGGCAAACACACATTATTTAATGATGTTACTGACATGTGTGACATGTGCGTCTGTAGTTTGAAGTGAAAACCAATGGCTCAACCATAAAACACCTGCTTTTAGAATGTAGTGTCCGCTTTAAAGACCTCAAGGGTATTCTGATGTTAATAATTCACACAAATTGAGCTGATCTACCTTCTATAATTGAACCTTGTAAACACTATAAAATAATGGAAGAAATGGGGCTAAAATTGAACTGCTTTTCATGTCTCTCAGCTCATAGTAAAAAGGTTGGTTAATAAGCACAACCAGCCGTCCAAACAGTTGGCTTTTCTGCTTGTAAACACTGGAAGAGTCCTCCTTGGCTGAGCTGTAACATTAGCTGGTCTCTCATCAATGACAGGATGCACGCCTCCCGTTGTGCAGCGATATGGAGAGAACTGCCCCCCTTTTAACACTGTCACAGCAACTGGGAAATGATACATTTATTGTGGTCTTTAATTTCATTCAGTGCTTCAGTTGTACCCGACTGAACATGATTTAGGTTGCTCCTTATTATTATGGAGGTGGTTTTGCTGTGACAGTCGGTTTGCATGTTTTTCCTGAAGTGAAGGTCATGGTATACTGTTTGGCAGCTCCTTAATTGGCTCTCAGTTAATTAGATTAGGGCACACAGCAGGCGACTGCATCAATTGACTTCTTTCCAGGCAGCAAATTGCATCTAAATGTAGAAAACGCAGCAGCATTTTAAAAGCCGGTAACGTAAGATTTTTGATAAACAATCATACTGTATTTAATTGTGCATGGATGTTTCATGTTGTTTACAGTGTGAACAATCTATGACAGTGTCATCTGAAAAGATGTGACAGAGGCAGAGAGTGACAGAAACCCGGCGGACGCAGCTAAAGGAAGACCACAAGATAAATACATCAACTAAAGTATTCAGTGACCAGTTGTTGAGTCTCTTATGAAGACTCACCCCAAACTACCACAAATACAAAGAGCGAGTGCTGCAGTAACGTAGCAGTGATAGAGCTTTTTGACAACACATTATGTTGGAGGCGAGTGGAGGTGCAACAGATTTGAAACGTTCACCAGGAGGAAGTCACGGAAGCTGCTTCTCTGCTTTGTGTTAAGTGATAGTAGTAGAGAGGCATGACAACAGAGACCTTCCTGCAGAACTCCAACAGCAAGGTGCTGTGGTGGAATGCATTCAAAAGAGATATTTTTACTGTTAACAATATTTGCAACTGAAGGATTGGCTGCCATGATAACTTTGCTGTTTAAAATCATTTGCAGGGTTGGTGTTTTGAGGATTATGTAAATAATCAGTCAATAATCCTGAGCTAAAAGAACACTATTCTATTCTAACATATTAAGAGTTCTACTGTTTTACTGTTAATAGGAACAAAGAAGCCGACACTCAACAGCTACTTCACATTTAAACAGTTCTTTCCCATGAATAATTTAAAGCCATGAGCCCTGTCACTGTATGCATTCCCTCTACTGCCAGGTTTAAAAGAACACACAGTATGCATTATGTTGCACTTTAACAATTATAGTGAGTGACTGCTTACATATGAATATATTATTTATTTGATTTAAATATAGCAGGATTTGGTTTAAATAGTGGAGATACAGTATACTGTTTTAAAGATTATGGGCAAATAAAAAAGGGAAAGCAATGGCATACGTGTCTCCACCCCGTTTATTCTTTATTTCTGATCCAAAAAATTGAATTACATGCCTAGTTTTTGCAGCCCTGGTGTTCTTTGTCCAAGTGTTTTCTTATCGGGAAGCCACTCAGATCAGCCCCACTCATTTTAAGACAACAAAAGCAAGAACTTGTTTGCAAGTGATTAGAAACTCATGAAAAATGTATTAGGAAGGTTATTCCATTTAGTTTCCTTACAGGAACTTTATTTGTGAGTGAGTGGCAAAAGAACATAATGTCCTGCCTTCAGCTGGTTTTCTTCATATTTATTAAACAAATCTCTCAGCGTTTCTATTAGCACATCATTTTCTTCTTCAGCCTCAATATCCTGTGGCCTGCCCCAAGGTTCCTTATTTGGTTCAATTAATCCTCTTCTCCATCTATTTGCTTCCACTAAGCCGCAATATTCAAAAGCCATCCTTTCACTGTTATTCAGATGACATAACCAGCAAACCAACTGACATCAAAACTGTCTTCACAACATAAAAAAGTGAATTATTAAACTTCACGAAACTGTAATGCTGAACTAATTTCATTCAGCTCAGAGATATTAAGCAGCATAATTTCTCCTCAGCTTGGCTTACTTTAATCACATGTAAAACAGACTGATTAGATCAGTCAGGTAATAAAACCAAGCTTCACGCAGCTCTACATAATCTTCAGACTCAATAAATTCTCAATAAATCCCATCTGAAGAAAGTTTTAACTTTTGATATCAGTTTTGTCTTTTTCTGCTACTTCAAAATTCGGCACCAAGAGTTTTAAAACAGAGAAGGTGGACAGCATTCTCATTCTTACCTTCCCACATCAAATGCCGGTTAGCTGCAGGATGGACTTCACAATCCTCTTGTTTGTCTAAAAAGTGCTGAACGAACTCGGGCCCTCTTATGTTATCACAGTTCTGCCCCCATATCACACTGGGCGAGAACTGGTGTGTCTGTTCCAACAGTCAGGACTCTTATGGAGCTTTATGGAGAGGGATAATTCCCTATCACTGGCCCCCAATCAAATCTTCCCTTAAATCTAATTCTCACCCATTGCTTAGATTTAAGGTGCCAATTTAAAGGTGCAGTGTGTGAAAATTGGCGGCATCGAGATACGATAATGCCTTTATTGTTCCACAATGGGGAAATTTGCATTTCTGCAACAGCAGGACAGTACAGAGCAGAATAAAGTGCACCCACAGCAAACGCTAAATAAAAATAAGGTTGAAAAAAAATAAATAAATAAAAGTATAAAAAATAAACGATAAACATAAAATCTACTGTCGGGTAAAGTTAATTATTTACAGCATGCATGGAAGCGTTGGATAGAATGGTTGAATAACCAGCCTGGTTAACAGTGCTTATTGTACAATCTGACTGCAGCAGGGAGGAACGATCTGCGAAATCTCTCTCTCACATGTCGAAGACGGAGGAGTCTGTCACTGAGGCTGCTCTCCAGTGCAGACAGGGTGTCCTGCGGGGGGTGGGAATAATTGTCCAGGATGGATGCGAGCTTTGCCAGCACTCTTCTGTCCACAATATCGTCCAAAGGATCCAAAGGATAGCCCAGGACACGGCTGGACTTCCTGATGACTTTGTCCAGCTTCTTCCTCTCTCTCCCCGTGATGCTGCTGCTCCAGCAGACCACAAAGTCCTCAAGAGTGTCCCCTTCACTCCAAAAGACCGTAGTCTCCTCAGGAGGTAGAGCCTGCTCTGACCCTTCCTGTACAGTACATCTGAGTTATGAGTCCAGTCCAGTTTATTGTTCAGGTGAACACCTTATAGGAGTCCATTATCTTAATGTAGTTCCCTGTATGTTCACCGGCGAAGGGAGGGCAGGCTGGCGTCTGCGGAGGTCAAGCTCCATCTCTTTGGTTTTCCCCGCGTTGATCAGGATTAACGCAGTTCTCCGACTCCACACAGTTCATCTGCGCAGGATTTCAGGAGCCTGGAGCCAATTTCAATTGGTCCAGCAGCCTTCTTTGCCTTTAACTTCCTCAGCTCTTTGTGGGGGTGTTTTACTTTTCAGCCAATCACATTAAGGCATCCGCACAGCAGTTCCTAAATAATTATGTTGTCATCATGAGGTCCATATGTTTATTTAATGAAAGGCTAACTGTTTTAGTTCAGCAAATCCATTTTTCATCTCAGTATCATCAGTACAGTATTTTAGTGCTGTACCTACCAGGCAGCTGATGTCAGCTAACATTCATGCATAATATAGTTTGCTATCAACAACCAACTGCCAAGTGGTCAATGTGTAAAGTCTAATCATGCAAGCTAGTTACCTTTTTATTTATTAATGTTAATGTCAACTCCACACTATGTAACTATAAATTGATTATTCTAAGATTACATATACACTACAGATTTTAATTGAAGGGGATTACACACTAACATTAACATTGTAATGTAACACTATATGTTTGCAAATAGACACTCCTAAATTCTACACCTTTAACACACAGATTTTTTATTGGCCTTGAAATGTTTTGTGTCTAAAGTCCTATATAAATAAGCTAGTTTGAGTGACATTGTCATTGTTGCCAAACAAAACATTATAGGTTGACTTTGGCACAGGTGACCGTGCACTGATCCTGTCCCCCAACAGCAATCACTTAACCTTATGCAGGTCCAGCAGTTTGCATTCATACAAGCATAAACGCAACAAAAATGTAAATGCACTTCATTTTTGTAGCACTTATCACAATATTGAAAAATCTTTTGCATGGTTTTTGAAGTCACCTCTGACAAGGCCAGATAGGCCCCCTTCTCGTAAAAGGCTGTTCTAGGCTGACTGATCACTCAAAGCCCACCTAACACATTCAACCATGGGAATATTGGGAGAAATTTGGGGTTACCTTGCCAAAGGATGTGTAGACATGTAGAGGGCTCGACATACATTTAGATGAGCAACCCACTACCTTCGTCCCAACATACCCAACCATGGCAGATCAGAAAACACTATATTGATTGAATATAATTTTTAAAAAAAAACAAGAAAATTGGTTTGTGATACCGAAGTATGTGGTACATAATCTTACTTGTAATTCAAGTGAAAAAGAAAATCTGCAGTATTCACCTTTTCTTTAATAAAGATGTGTCTTTTGCCCACTCAAATGTGCATGCCCCTGTTTGACATATTTGAGCTGGTTAAAGTTTAGTTTTAACTCCCACGTAAATGCATATGGCCGTGTTGGCAAGATTTGTCAACTTTTACTGCGAAATGCTGCACATTTCTAAATAAAACCTTACTTCAGGGTTGCTTAAACCTGTTAATCCGACTGAGTGATTATATGCCTTTAATTCATACAAAATACGATGGATGAGACAAATAATGTGCCAACCCAAATATGTCAGATTAGGGTAGGCAAGAATAAAGTCTAATCTATAATCACTGTAATCAGCATACATTTTTCACTCTTTTTTACACTTTTTCCTCTCATTTTTGTGATTATTATGCAAATAGTGGGAGAATGTTCCTGATGTCTTGCAACATGATTGCTGTTATATTTGTTTTATACGTACATGTGGCAGTCATCTAAAGTTGTATTCACACATAATAAATTGCTATCTATGTGCACTCAAAATGTGGGATACATTAATCAATTGGTCAGATGGTTAGGTGAGCAAAAGGAAAGAAAATCCCTCACAATTCTCCTCGAGCCTACATCACGGGGCATCGACAGCTTATTTTCCTGCTTGTCTTGGAGTGCATATCAGCAGATTCTTAGCAGATGGCGCATATGAACATATGGTCAGACAATGCGCATTGAATAATTTAATAGTTTGTGCATTTCATGAAAGATGTTCAACAATAAGATAATCGTGGTCTTAAATTCGAAATATTTTCAAGGTTGTCACACCAAATAAATCTGTCTTTAATACCAGAAGAGCTGCCAGTTCTCTGCAGTGCACCATTTATTTTTATGTATTTATGATGCAACTTACGTACACAATACTGCTTCAGTTAAATCCATTCTGCTTCATTCTTTGGCTGAAGATTTTGATGCATGGATAGTATGCTTAGAGTGATTGGTACCTATGGGGTTCACACCAGCTATAGTTGGCTCCAGACTTCACTTGCAGCCAATCCGAGACCACCCCTTTCAAGCGGACCAGAGTCGGATATTTTGGTTCACACCAGAGATGTCCATCCTACAAAGCTCTTCGTAAATGCCAAGACTGAGCATCAACATCAAATATCGCAATATTTTTGACTAGGGGGTGTAACACTGCCCTGTGAGCCAGTTGAAAATTTAAAAAAAAACATATTACTCATCAAGCCGGTTGTGATGTTGTGATTTTAGCAGATGGTAATGACGTTATATGCTGCAACATCGTTTTAATGTATTTTCACATTGTCCTGTGGCTATATTGCTACCTCCAGTCATTCGATTAGGGACGGTAGCTGAAGGAAAGCGGTTTCAACTGTGGCGTTAGGACTAGAAGGTTGTTGCCAAAATGTCCAAACGACTGTCTAAAAGCGAGGGGTGGAACTACAATGAGAAACAGGGAGGGGAGGGGCTTACATACGAGTCTCATGCTTAATTCCCAGATGTTACAAACCCCAGCTTTAAGACAGAAAATGTTTTTTGTCATAGTATAAACGAGCAGAAGGACCTAAACGCAAGACATAGACTTTGATGCAGAGGGCTTTACTGTGAGAAGATAAGGAGTTGAGATTTCTCTGAGGGAGCAGGTCCAGTGTGAGCGGCAGTGTGCAGTGCAGGTGAGCAGGTGTTTCTAGAATCGGAGGAGATTGAAGTAAGTAGAAAGCCACTGGTAAAAACACAGAGTCGTAAACATGACACGGTGCGTAATTCTTAGAAAGTAGGCCAGAGCGACAAGCACCACGTTCATGACTGGACGATCTGACGATGTGTGACTGAAGGGAGCGGGTTTAAATGCAGGGACAGATGAGTGATGATACTCAGGTGTGTCACCTGCTGCAGCTGCTGCTCAACGAACCTGCTCCTAAGATGGAGAGAGTAAAACACAGGAGGGGAGGGGCCAAGGACAGGCTCTCCCAAACTCGTCACAGTTTTATATTCTCATTTTAAAGAAAATGAAATGTGCATTGTTTTGTACTTTAAAAGATTCTAACTTCCCTACCTCACAAGTGAAAAGGAACTCTTTCATTTTATAAACAAAAGATTAAAACAATTACATTATTTTGTCTGAGTAATGAAAGGGCACTTTCTCTGTTGTTTTAAATCCAATTTTGTTAAAAAAATAAATAAATAAATGTTTAAATTGTGAAAATATCGACAGTCATGTCGTGAGTTGATAAAATCGTTACATTCCTATTTTTGAGCATGTACCTTGATATCGTTACCGCAAAAACGTCATGGAGATGACCACTGGTACTTTGACAAAACATTGTTAAAATGAGTTTTTTGAGAAATAATAATAGTAATGTGGGTTTAATGACTGACAAGGATGTAGACAAATATTAGAACAGGTAAATGAATCCTTTCAAAGCAGGAAAACACAGCTCTCCTGCCACATCTCAATATAACGTTATCCAAAATCTCAAGCAATTTATGCAATGCAGCCCAGACCATGATGTGTTGCAGACTTTCTTTTTCCTCCTATTTCCTGCAGACACTTGAAGCTTATGACAATGTCAAGTTTAAATTAATCATTCATTAGTTGCCTGAGGTTATTCAGTCTAACAGTACATTTTCTGAACTTTGTAAAAGATTCCATGCAAACTTTGCTGGTATTTCTCATATTCTGTTAACATCTTTTCATATGAAGTAGTCAAGATGTGCGGTGCACTTCTGAGGTCATTTTTTTCTGGCCAGAAGCATCAGCCCGATTCCGTGCCTTTGAGAAACACATTCATCCATGCCGAGGAAGGAGGGTTATTGGGTCAAATGTTTCAAAACACATTTACTGGTAGAAAAATTTGAAGTGAAATTTGAAGAGTGGCAAAAAGAATAGACAAAACAGAAAGTGGATCCAACAAAAGGTTGTCCCTATTTGCCCTTGTGGGTTAATCTGGGCATGTATGACCAGGCGGTCGGCAGGGCGGTGGAGTGGAGAACCTGCAGAGTAAAGGGCTCTGATGTATAGTGGTGCTGACAAAATGATTTATTGCCTTTCCTACAAAGCTATGAGGAAACCTGTTATTTCTATTGTTCTGTTATGAGCCTTTCCTTCCTCCTCTTCGTCCGGTGGGAACAATTCCATCCTCTGTTTACATATAACTTCCTTTATTTTTTCTTTATCTTCCCAATTTTCTACGTCTTGTTGACAACTTTGTTTGTTCATCTCTGCGGACTAAGTCTGACATCGCTCTCCTTTTTGTCTTGGCGCCATGGTATTACATTTAACCCATTAGAACTGATTAAAAATCAACTGTGGTGGCAGTTTTATTATAAAATAACAGCGCTGTTACTTATCCGGATCAAATTTTGTGGGAATCGAATCATTTGCCCTCCATTAATGAAATTAGCTTCCCACTTTTAATGTAGCCTTTCCACATGAAAGTGTAGCTTTTATCATGCCTGACCACTTCTCCCTCCTCATAACCCATTTCTGGATTCAGTCCTCATTCCTGTCATCATTCCCTTGCCATCTATTTTTGGCCCAATTCCTCCTCTGAAAAGAAATGTGTATGCAATTCCTCCCAAAGAAAAGACACCTAAAAAAAAGCAAATGAGGGGGAACTTGTTGTCGTCTTTACCCCTATAGAAATTCCCACAGACACGCAGGGAAAAATGTGCAATATAATTTCTGGTTCAATATTGTTTATTACAATAATCATTTGGACATCCCCTTTTACAAAGAAGATTATATTTCAGTTAACATTTCCATATTCAGTTATGTATGCATGAATAACCTTGCAAGGCTGTAAAAACTTCAGTTTTAACATGCAATCTGCCCATTAGGCATAAAAAGGAAAAATGTACTGAAGTGCAAAAAAGACTGTTTACTATGCACGTTTGCTCTTAATTGCAGCACCAAATTGGTTCAACTGCAAATTAAAGCCAACACTTCAAACTCAGCACGTACTTTCATCTGTAAATTCAAAAATTCAAGGTCTCTGAACAGTTTGTTGTCCAAATAACACCCCATCCCCGCTGGCTTCTGGGTAAATGAAGTTGTATAATGTAATCTAACTGTACTTTACATTGCTCTAAAGCCCCAAAACAAGATTGCAGCATTCAAGCTTCTGCTCTGATCTATAATGATAATTACAAAATGTGATCATCATCATCATTCTAATCCTTGGCTTTAGTGAACAGATGGTTCAGAAATTCTCACAGGTGTGCCGGCGTGCATTTGTGGGTGCGTCCCACATGTGAAACACTTGTTTGCTGTTTTTATTAAATAACAAGCGCTGCAGTCTTTCAGGCTAACAGCAGGGAAAGTGAAACAGGCCACTCTGCACTCTAATAGACAGACCCAGAAGTCCTGGGGTCCTGCCGGAGCCAGTGCGCACGCAGCAATGGCTGCTTAACCAGACCTCATGCATTATCAGCATTGACTGTAGAGAGAACTCAGCTGCAGCTGCACAGAATAGATTTTATTCATTTGTCATTTTTTGACAGAAAATTGCAACCATTACTATGTAATGTACTTCAATGTCATACGATGTTTCAACTTAAACAGTAGAATAACACCAATGTTTTTGAAAATAGCTAAAAACTGATTAAGCATGTAATTAAATCAGAGCAAAAGGCTCCTTAACACTGCACAGCTATACCAAAGTGCTTGCTATTTGTTCATGTAGTGTCACATAACATGTGATTTTTGATTTATAACTTAATTGCATACATGGAAAACTATTATGAAAATACTATAAAAAAAACTGCATTAAGACTTGTTGTATACGTTCTTGTGTTTGTGTTTAGTATTTGTCTTTCTTCAGTGCTTGATTCAGTCATTGATGTACAACATGCATGTCTGCGTGCCACACACATACAGAGCAGTTAACAATGAACCTTCTTTTATCTGGACTGAAAAGATCCTTTCTGCTTTATCATATTTTAGGAACTCTGCAATTAAAAAAAACACACACATAAGGTGAAAAAAATTACAGGACATTATCCTCCTTTTCATTATTCCTCCCTACACATCAAATGAACAGAACTGAAGATGTAATTGAAGGTGGGTTTTTTCCACAACCCCACACATACATATTTGTTAAACTATATATATATATATATACACTATAAAAATGTTATGACCTTCCAAAAAACATGCCCTCTTAATCTCAAGAGTTTTTGGAAGTAATCCACCATGAGAGTCATACACTCAAAGAAACACATGCATCTCATTTATCACATTCACATTTGAGTCCTTATAAACGTCTGAAAGTTTGCTTTAGTTTGCTGGGACATGAATCCTAAACATATTTTGCACTTAATTTCAGTTTATTATAGCAAAAAAACTGTAGGCAATGATGAAGCTTCTCGAAAATGCACAAAAGTGTATAGCACAGTTCATAATAACACTAAAATAATCATGCTAAAATAATGTGCTTTGTAGGTACTCAAAGATACTTTAGATGAAATTCATCCATAAATAGTAATGTGATCGGATGACAAAAATAAATAAGTATAAGACTTGATTTAATACCCCCAAATAGGTTTTAAAATTACACACGGAACAGAACTAGAGTTGCACCATTTGTTTTGTTTTGTTTTTAATGTTTGCAGAGAGGAGTCCAAAGTTATTTCTTCACAAAGAGAATTCAGCACCTCCTGACTTGCTGCACAGGAGGTGCTCAAGTGTTGTCTCCTTTTTGTGCATCGTTGTGCACAGTGACAGTTCTAGGTCGACAGCTACACCCCAAAGCTGCATGTTCGCAGACCGTAGTGACAAAAGAAGTGCATAGAAGGTGTTGCTATAAATACAGCTAAGGTGCACTTTGCACCATGCACTTTTGACATGGTTTGGGCAGATAGATGAAACAGGACACAGCAAGTATTCTCAATCCCACTGAGAGGAAACATGACACAGAGGATGCCTTCCTGCTCTACCATCCCCACCTCCATGGTCTCGAGTCCCCACAGTACTTCAGGTCACTCCTGACAAACATGGGAATATTCAATAGCTGTTGTTTGTGCATTGAGGGAGCAAATGCTCTGCAGATGACCCTTGCAAGCCATACTCAATGTGACCTCAAAGCAATATTTGTCAAAGCTCTGCCCTGTTGTCCTTATAATAGTATCTGTGTGGATTGTAAAAAACAAGCCCGAAATATTGCAGAAGCACACACCCCCAGGAATAGCACATACATCATGATGAGTGATTGTACAGATAGATTTGGCACAAACTTTTAATAATAGCTCTTAAGAAAGAAAACAGTATCTAAAGCACAGAACATAATGTGAAGATCAGGTGGTGGAAACTTCTGTGGTATCAGCATTACCTTAGAGAAAGAGGGAGAGGAGATGTTGTAATTACTTTTTCTACACCTGTAATTAATATAGGATTAGATGCCACAAGTCAGCCTGAAGCCCGGGTAGCCGATACATGTGGTACTAAGAGTGAAGCATGAATAAAGCTAAACTGATGCAAATTCAATAGTGCTCTTCCTAACCTAAAACAATGCTTTGTTTATGTGACATACGAACCAGATTGTGTGGACCAGAGACCACAGTTTGGATTAGGCTGGGAATCATCAACCACAGGATAAAAAAACCCCAAAAAAACAAATCCTGCATGCCCCAGAGCTGCAGAAACCCACAAGCTGCGTCCACACTCTTGTTCCTCTGCTCTGTCAAATCACAGCTACTCTGTCATCAGTGATTAAACTCAGTTTAGCGTGAGGCATTCGCCTCCGGGTCAGAAGCTAGAAACCTTTGGTACATGCAATCTATTTCTGTCAACGATCTTTCCAATGCTGAGATGGCCTCCTACTGCATTGAAAATTGCTTTATGCAGCATTTGCCCCTTCAGGACAATAATTATCAGGGATGGACGTTTTCATTAATTTTAATATGCGAGTACTCAGAATATCTTATGAACAAGTACTCGACTTCTTGCAAAAATATATAAATTGTTTAATGTAAACGATAAATATGGGAGCCGGATGCAGAACCAGCGTTCCACATACATTTCCAGTCTGCAACAAAAGACCACCTGGACTTACCCTATTGTTTACTAAATAAATATCCTGCTAAAACAGCAGCTATGATGCTGTCAGAGAACAATAGAATAACACACACACACACACACACACACACACACACACACACACACACACACACACACACACACAACTAAAGCTCAGTACCACAACCGACTTCTTATCTGCAACCTTCACTTTCCAAGACCTGTTAATTTAAATCTTGTGACCCAAACCATGGACTGTGATTAAACACATAGGCTGTAAGAGTTGTTAGACTGTCACAGCAACCGCTGCGTTTCCCAGTTTCACAGTTTCTGCAGACTGTGTTTCCTCGGGGACAACATGACTATCTTGCGGCTATCAAATGCTAACAATTTATGACACTATTTACAAGCAGCAAAGCCACTGACGATTTTATTCTCACAGTGAAGGACTGTGTCTAATGTCGACTGAGCTCAACTGTTGCAGCCAAAAACAGCAGTGCTCAGCTACGCAACTAGTAAAACGTTGCTCGAATAATAATGTCACCAATGAGTACTATCAAGTACTATAATACTCGTACCCATCCCTAATAGTTACAGAACACAATGTAATGTAAATACATTAGTTTATTTAAGACTTGACGCCACAACACAGTCCAAAAAATGTAGGGGCTTTTTGTTCGCGTCAGTTGTAAGTTCCAACCATTTATTTATAGCTTTGATTTCACCATTGTATCTCCTCTGTTCTCTTGATAACTTGTTCTCCCTGACTCTTAATTACAATACCGTCTAAATCATGTGTATTTTTTAAAAGTCATATCATTATTTATTTATTTTTTTCCCAAACATAGTTTGTTCACGGTCTGTCCACGTAACCACTTGCAGTAACAGCAGCTTGGGAATGACTGTTTTAATTAGCATCCGGTTATTGTCAGACAAAGAGTAATTGAATCAAGGAAAGTTTAGCAAGTAAATTTTAGTTGCCGCATTGAAACTATTTTTTTTTGAAAGTGCATGCAGTCCTCTAAAAAAACAAACCAGAATTATCGCCTTGTGGTTGTAAAGGAGTTGCTATTTCCACAAAGTTCCAATTTCAATAGATCTACACTTCATCATATGGTGCAATAAGAATCACTTGAAGCTCAATATCAGCAGAGCCACTGACTTCGTGGTGAACTACAGTGCTTCACATATGGATGTTGTAGCCTTGAATTTTGACCTCTGACCACCAACATCTATTCAGTTCATCCAAGTTAAACTTTGTACCAAATTTGTGTGACTGAGATATTGTGATCAGAACAATGGGACAGATAGACGTAAGTACGGAAGTTATGAGATATGTGATCACAACCACGGGACAGATAAATGTAAATATGGAAGTTATTAAACATAATGCCTCCAGCCGTGGATATCAGCCACATGGACACATTAAAAAATGGCATTATAACATAATGTCTTCTCTCTGGAATGAGCCACCCGGTTTGAATTTATTCTGATTGCCTGAGCACTTGCACGCAAATTCATTGTGCTGAGATGAGAGAGGAAAGGGGCAAGACCACCATAGTAACATTAGATGAGGAATTCAGTGTGTCAACCAAACAGTACAAATATGGCGTGTCAGTGTCAAAAAAACGTGACTTGTGTGTTGCAAACAGATGTGGTTGCTGTAAATATATTTAGAAGACTGTCTGCCTGTCTTCCTTTCCAGGTAATGTGTTTGTAGTGAGTCTGGCATTTGCTGACCTCGTGGTAGCCTTCTATCCCTACCCCTTGGTTCTCTATGCCCTCTTCCATGATGGATGGGCACTGGGAAACACACAGTGCATGGTAAGACCACATCAGTGACAACACATAGCTTACCCCCCAACAACTCAACTCCCCAACTCAACACAGTCTGACACAAAAATCTTTCTCTCTGTCTGTCTTTCTTTCTGTTCAGGTCAGTGGTTTCCTTATGGGGCTGAGTGTCATCGGCTCCATTTTTAACATCACCGGGATTGCGGTGAACAGATACTGCTACATCTGTCACTCATTCTCCTACAGTCGGCTGTACAGCTATCGCAACACTCTGCTGTTTGTTGCCTTAATCTGGGTGCTCACAATAGTGGCCATTATCCCAAATTTCTTTGTTGGTTCCCTGCGCTACGACCCACGGGTCTACTCCTGCACCTTCGCCCAGAATGTCAGCAGTTCCTACACAGTGGCGGTAGTGGTGGTTCACTTCTTGGTTCCCATTGCTGTGGTTACGTTCTGTTACCTTCGCATCTGGATACTTGTGATTCAGGTCAGTCTGCTTCTCTACTTGGTTATTTATGTCTAGACATGCAGACAGCAGCAATTAATGGGGGTTCTTTTTGAATCGAATAAAAACAACCTAACAAACAACTAAAAGCTTGGAAATTTTGACCTTAAGTATTGACCCCTAGTTTTTTAAATGCCAGAACACAAAATACAAAATACATCTCTGAAATCCCATTTTCCTTATAATGTTAAAGCATTTTGATGATTAATTATCAAAAAGTGTAGATTTAAACCGAATTCCGAACACTGCAAAGATCTCTCAGAGTCAGTGTCCGTGACCCCTCAAGTGTTTGTATGTGATATTTGTGTGTCCCAGTTTATGTCTGCCTCTCTGTTTCTGTATATGGTTACTTACAGTCTAATTCTAAATGTTCATCATCCAGGTGCGGCGTAAAGTGAAGATGGAAGAGAGTCCTCGCATCAGACCAAGTGACTTGCGGAATTTCATCACCATGTTTGTGGTTTTCGTGCTGTTTGCTATCTGTTGGGCCCCACTTAACCTGATTGGCTTGGCAGTAGCCATAGATCCGTCCCACGTGGCTCCCCGTATCCCTGAGTGGCTTTTTGTGGTCAGCTACTTCATGGCCTACTTCAATAGCTGTCTGAATGCCATCATTTATGGCTTGCTCAACAGGAATTTCAGGAACGAGTACAAACGCATTGTCACCTCCGTGTGGGTGACCCGGCTTTTTGTGACAGAGACTTCACGCGCCGCCACGGACGGCAGGAGCATGAGAAGCAAGCAGTCGCCACAGCCGCCGCTTAACAACAATGAGTCAGTCAGAGATCGCACAAACAAAGAATAAAATCTGGATACATGAGCCAGTCAAATGGTCATTTCTGTTTGTACGTGACATTCAGAGAGTTGTGCAGCTAAAGGGTATGGCATGAAACTGGAATACATGACTTAGTTTTCTCTTGCATGACATTAAACGGAACAGGATGATGGTAAAGACTTTATTATTTTCATTTCAGGTACAGAATTGTACAATATATTGTTCTATAAAGTTTATCATTTGCTTAAATCAATAATAAGATACAGAAGACAAACTGGGCCACTACAATATTTTAGTTAGGGCAATGTGAAAAATTTGAGTTGTGCGACTTTTTTATCTGAAAATTCTGACTTTTTCTCAGAATCCCTACCAATTGTCTGTGATTGTCAATCATTAAGCATTTAAGGATGATTCTGATATTTATAAATCTATTGTAAGTTTATTTATTTTGCTGTGTAAGTGATTAATAGGTACAAAAGCGTTGGAATCGGTCAAATAGGTCTCCTCGGGCAGCAGATGCAACAGTAGCTACATTATCTTTGGTGGCAACATCAGCTACCAGAGCAAGTCTACTTCAAGTATTTGTGTTTGTCACTGACAAACTCAGATTTTTACTCCAAGTGTTAGACTTTATTATCCATGAAGCGTGTTTTACGATGATAAAATTACTGCTTTCTATGATGTTTGTGGATTTGACGAGAGCAACAAAACAGTTGCCCCCCGAGGATTCCGTTGATGTACTGGACTAATTTCAAAAGCTCTGTGCACCTGTTAGTCACTTACACTCTCGACTATGGCCTGGAATTCCGTTTCAATATAGCAGATATTTTAGGGATGGTCTTACTTCTTCGGAGAACAGAGTCATGCATTGCAGTTTTATTTTGCTCATACCCCCCAAAAAAAAACTTTTTCAATGGTACGTTAATATTTCATTAAAAAATGTAATATCCTTTAATATTTGCTGCTGTAAACTCCTAGACATATTTCACAAAAACACCTTTCCTTAGTAACTTCAAAAGCCTCAAATAGTTCAAATCGCCTCAACTGAATGCTAGATCAGCATAAAGAGAGATTATGTCACTCTGTCTATGATGTAATATATCTGCCCGGTGGGGTTTGACAGCGATGTGGTCAGAGGTGCGAGTAAAGCGTATGCTTCATGCCGCCTGTTCTGACCCTCTTGCACTGCAAAGTACAAGTAACACAATCTTAGTAATAAATACAATATGTTAATTCAGGAAATGAAGTCACTTTGGGACTCGAAGCAAGTCATAAGTAGAACTGGCACCAAACCGTGTAAAACATGCCAGTTAACCCAGAAATGGTGCATGTGATGTTGCAGGTAGAGGACGCCTACATTTCTACTATTGTTGCTGTATCCATCATGCATAAATGCTTTACCAGTACCAATTTATTAGAGGGGTCGCAGTCAGCTGCACCTAAATGAACAGTTGAGACTGTCTCATTTATTTATCATTTAAGTATTAAATGAATTTTATTATATTTGGGAATACAGTACATATATTTTCCTACAGCAATCATTTGTTGGAAAGAAACAACATAGCTTATTTCCAAGGCTAAATGTAATTTGATGTTTCGCCAGTGATGTTATTCTACAAAACTTTGTAGTTTTAATCCACCGAATTTTAGAAATGTTCTGCTTTAGGGGTGCAAAGCTGTTTTTTTTTAGAGAGCAAATAAACAAAGCAGAGAACATTTCAAAACACAGTGCACTGCCCAACTCTGCTGTGTTTTCATCATAAATGTAAATATAGCATGTACCATATATCATTTGGGAAACAATGTACAGTAAGTAAGATAACATATAAAGAATGTATTAAACAACAAACTTGTTTTTTTTTTTTAAGCCAAAAAAAGTAAAAGGCTAACCAGACAGGGGACAAAATAAAAAATATTTAAGTTTAAGTAAAATTTTGGGGCATTTGTACTGAAAAAGATCAAAGTACCTTTTAATCCACTGCAGCTACAGTTTAAGGCAATAAGACATCACAGAGAGACCAAACCTCCATACAGGGCAGTTAAACAAATTACTAACACGATTTTAACATATTAACAAAATAATTCCATTTTACCAGTTTCTAATATACAGAGTCTCCACAGCCGGCTCACTTATGACACTCAGCATCCACTTAAACACACAAGTCTTGCTGCCATTCAAATAGCAACTGGAATCACTAACTTATAAACACCATTACACCGTAACCTGTTCAGTTTGACCAGTTCGCCATCAAATAATGCAACAGCATAGACGATTGTTTCTAACTATGTAGAATTATGTTAACTAAGTAGTTGTAACGATCCGAGACATCCAACATCAGTTGCGTTGCAAAATCATATCCAGTTAAAACTCAGATAGCCTCCAACTGAGTGTCCATATTTTGATAAGATGTCGTACCGATTTACTGTAAATGGTGCTGCTCTACAGGCCTCAAAATAACAAAAGGGCTCAGATACACGATTATTCAAGATGTTGCACTGTGTTCTATATTAGAAGACCTTCAGCCCCCAGAATGAAGAAGTGGATAAAAACATTTACTGAATACGCAGCAAGTAATATAGAATGGGCTCCGGATCCTCTGCCTGCTACATAATATGAAGCATGTGATAATGTTTTTAGGCTTGGATAATTAATTCCTTTCCTTTTTTTCCTTAGAACGTATGCAAACGTTTTTGTCTTTTATTTCATAAGCATTTTATCTGTGCCAATCAATGTGGCTAATTTATTTTTTCATTAAAAAAAAACAATTTCACCAGGGGCACATTTTTTAAGCTTCCACTGTGTAAAAAAAACAAAAAAAACAAAAATAGCAGATTATGGCAAGTGTGAGGACTTGTACAATCACTTGGCCTTGTTTATTTTGACAGAGGAGTGAGATTTCTTGCATCTTAAAGGAATGCTGTGTTTGAAGATTGTTGACAAAGAACAGAACTCATATCTATATTCCCATCTCAGGGTGCCTACTGAGCATTTTGTCATTGTCCAAAAAAAATTGGCAGTTTATTGGCTGCGATATAAGGGAGTCTGAAGACATTTCAGATGCATATTTTGTAAATTAATGTGAGTGCTGTTTTTAACTGTGGTATAATGTTATTGAAAGTGTATTCAAATTGTGTGTTTTTTTTTAATTATATATGTATATATTAAGATCAGTAACCCCATGGAATTAACGGCTTATTATCAGACAATAATTACACTATATTAAATGCTACTACAGTTACAAAGTGCATCTAAAACAATCTGTAGAACATTGCATCACTGCAAAAACAGTTTTTATTGGCACATTCATGTGTTCTTCCACATGGTAAAAAAAAATATGTAAAGCCATAGGTCGAGATTGGTAACAAGCTCAAACAAAGTACATTGCAATCAGAGTAGGAACATTTGGAAACAAACAATGACAAACAATTTTATTGGTCTAGGAGCGAGTAGAAAATAGACATTAGCCAACCTTAATCAAGCGCAGCATTGGCGAAGCAGCAGTATCGTCCGGGCTGAAAACTGATGCTCAAACATGTGGAGAGTGTTTTAAATGCACTTGGAGGGAGGCAAAGACTTCAATTTAAACCAAAGACTTGTGCATAACTGAAGGCAGTTAGGTGTACATACATTTTGTCAAGCTGTGGGAAAACCTTTAAACATCCTGGGTCCCTTAACATCGTTTTGTCGTTCAAAAGTACTGCCTTACACTTAATACACTTGTGTCATATTTTAAATACTATGGCAAGTGCCATATTTTCTATTAAAAAATTATCCTAGTTCAGTTTGCCTCCATACTGTTTCTTTACATGTATTATATGTATTTCACTGCAGCATTGCATAGACGTTCACCTGCAGGCCTCAGGCAGGACACTCAAGTTACTGAACAAATGTTTCATTTTTCCCCTTTGTGTTTTCTTTCTATATACGCTGCAGTGAAATTACGTCACTATCTTCATTCATGATCCCTACGCGAGCTGTGAGCACGCCTAATTTGGGCTTTCGTCCACGCCAAAAAACATGACACCTTGTAAGCCAACCGAAAGGTCAGGTTAAGTCAGCTTCTCACTACAGGTGTGCTTGTGCGCCGTGTGTTTGTACCCCAGGAGACGCTGCATTGTTATTTCTCAAGTTGAGTGAAATTCTGTTTACTTTTATCAGTGTGAATTGACAAAGCAACATTTACAGTCTGTTAATGGGGTAAATACAATTTTGCCTTCAGAACAAACATTAAGCAATCAGGGTCGTATAAATCTTTTTTGTTGTTGTTTGCAGATAAATCAAGGTTCCTTTGTGCTTCTGATGCTTTTGAGTGCTGTGCTTAATGAGGTGACATATTGTGCTGTTTGAATCCCCACTCGCACTTTCTCCGTCATCCGTGCACAACATTCATGCTGGGTCGACCATATTTCCATAAAAGATTTATTGCCTTGTTTCTCACTTTTGTTCTTTTATCATGTGATTTTTTTTTTGTTATTGTAAATGGGGGGAAAGTAACATGACTGAGCCAGCCACTTTTCTTACAATGGCTTGTGTTTTATAGCTACTCTAAAACACTTCCTTTGTCTAATTTTAACAGATTCCGAACACAGATATGGGGTATAGATCAGAAGATAACTCCAGCTCATTATAGAGTCGATGAAGTGAATAAGTTAAGCGAATTAGGGTAGCACTAAAGATACTGCAACAAAACACGCTCACATACAAAAGTATGCTCATTAAGGCCATGCATTTTCTAATTGAAATACTGTACAGCATAGTTGTCTGGTTAATGATCATCCTTATGAGCCGGTCCAGGAGAACATTTAAATCTCTGCACACCTGCCAGCTCTGAGCGATACGCCCACATGGCACAACTCAGACAACAAGTGACTGGCCTCATGAATGTTTTATAGGATGAGTGATGCAGGCACATGATTTACATGTGGTAACGATGCATGTGCTTCCACTTGAACATACTGGCTAAACAGATCCCAGGTTGTTTTGTGACCTTAATGGCTTATGTAACAGCATGACAACATCAGCTCACAGTGAAACGGAGAAGAGGGAGGAAAAAATGATCTCATTATATGTAAGTTACCTGCAATGAGATGGAAAATGAAACAATATATCATGGGAAAAGGATTGAGTGCACTTGCAATTTAACATCATCGGAAATACGATGAAAAAGAAAAACACGTAGAAAAAAAAAAGAAAAGAAGAAAAGTTAAATGTAGTTGTGCGTGCATATCCTGCAGTGTTTACAAAACCAGAAAACAACATTTAAAACTGACTCCATTTATGAAACAGCTATTTTGCGATCCTTTTTCACCTGACAAATATTTACACTCAGTAGCCAATTAATTGGCTGCAGCTCATTAAACAGATGTTTGCCTACAGCCTGAATTGTTTCAGGCACAAATTAAATCTTGTGTTGGAAATGTTACATAAGAATTCCTGTCTTTTTTTTTTTTTTTTTTTTGTATGTGTGTAAAGAGCATCCAGATTGAACAAGACCGTTAAAAGACGGATTTGTTGGAACACGAGCGAGATTGGCTACAGGTGACTCTCTTCGCATTTCAGCCGACTTTCTGTGTCTTGATAAACGTCTTCTGTTTGAGAGGCTGTGTGAATGTGCCTGTTTGTCTGGCGTTATTCACGACTGATGTTCATTACAAAGAATAATTCCCAAGCAGTCGCAGGCCGCAACGCCCGCAGGATTTTCTGAGTTACATGAGCCAAAGGGAAAGTCTGTGGAATGTATTGGAAAATCTGAACACTGAAAAGGCTTGGATGTGACGGTGACTCTCATTGAAATGTAAGTGCGTGTATTAAAAAGAAAAAAAAAAGAGAAGCTATGTATTATGTGTACAGTTCTACAGAGACACGATGTTATGGAAAATAAAGTTGATATATACATGCTTTGTGATTTGTTTATTAGTGTGGGGAAAACATGAACGTGGAAGCGAAAACACTTTCCAACACTGCCAGAATGGTGTTTTAATGGAAAGGTTCCTGTGGATGAGATACGCTTTCAAGGCTTAGAATGGGGCTGAACTGGAGCCTGTGCTGTGTAGGTTTAACACTGAGGCATTTCTAATTATTTCCTATGTGTAGGAAAGATAGATGGATACTTTGAAGGACAAGCTTTTTACTCCCTGGCGTTATTTTGAATAATATCCTATTGTTAATTGAGAAAATTTTCAATTAAATTTACTTTTTTAATTAGGGTCTTAGCACTTAACATTACAAAAATGAATGTCCAATTGTAAGCCCATGATAGTGTTCTTAGCGGTCCCTTACATGTTAATTAAAACGAAATTAGTTTTTATGGTGCTCATACAATAAACACCTTACCGTGTTCCACTAGCACGCAGTGTGTGTGACCGAGACGGGTGGAAATAAGTATTCAGACAAGGAAATGCAGATTAGATTTTGGCAGACACCGAGACTTGAGCAAGAGGCTGGTGGTGATCCAGCACCAGAGGCAAGGATTGTGATTAAGAAAGGGGGATGTGGTTAAGAAAAATGACTTGCTTGCACATGATGAATAATTGCAGGGGGGTGATATCCAGATGGTGGTCTTGACTCATCTGCACGATGAAGCCCCATACACAAATCATGGCTGTAATGAGATGCTGGAGGAAAATGACATGCAGTAGCCTGAAGGGAATAAACTCAACAAGAAGCAGACCGTACCCAAACATGTTTTCAATCAATTCTTAAGTTGCATTTCTGTGTGATAGCAAATTGTAGAAATCCAAAAAGGACTCCAACCCTTGTGGTCTCATGTCCTTTCATTAAAAGACATCCTCTCCGCCGCGATGCAATGATGCCACAGATAAGGACAGCTGCTATCACAAGGATTAATAAAGCTGAAAAAGTTGTGTCGCACTACTCCTTCTGGCTCCATAAATATCAGAGTGTAATTACACCCCAACTCCAAAGCTGCCTTCTCCAGCTGCAATATCTGGCTGCCATGTGAAAGTGAATGTCACAGGTTCAAAAGATCGACAAAAAGTTGACGTCTCTCTCTAACCCAGTAGCCAGGCAAGTTCGTATCGAGGCTTAACTGTGTGGTTGTGTTTTTTTCAACAACTCTAATTGACATTTAACGTGTGAAAGGGAGACTTTCATTTAACCTAATGCGTGGATTAACCAAGATAATCCATACATTCGATTAACTTTGTTAATCCAGGCTTTCATTTCACCCAGAAACAATACGCTATTTTATTCCTTTGAGATTAGAGCGCACACTTTTATATGACGACGTTATTAATTGTCTCATGGAGGATCTTAATTTCAAAGTTTGAATTAATTTTAAAGAAAGAAGGTTTCTAAGGAATTCATTTGTGTCAGGAACACAAGTTATAAATAGATTTTGGTGCAGTGCCTCATTTTTAGAATTAAGAGGATATAAACCCATTTGCCCTTTTGACTCCTGGACTTCTTCACATTTTAAAGATGAGACGCCAGATACTCCCCTGTTGAGCAGAAAATGGGGTCAAATCAGTCATTAAAATTTCTTAAAATACATTTATGTGTAAACTGTCTAAAACCTGCTCTGCCATTGTATTTTAAGTTAAAATAAGATGGTTGTTCTGTCTCTCCATTGAACACAGTGGTTTTTACTCTCAGGTTAGCCGACAGTGGTTTAATGGTCGAATAGAGGCTCATTGTGATTGGTCAGCTAGGTAACTGAGTATGATTAAAGATGAGTCATACCTATAGAGTCCAATAGAGGGTTCTTCCCCTGATGGAGGCATGGTGTAACTAGAAATCATGAAGTGGCATGCCTGTACACTTCCCTTTAGGGCTGACCCCCGACGGCCCAGGCAGGTCAGGATGACGAAGGTGAAACTCCGGACCATATCCCTCCCAGTGGACCAGATTCCGATATTCCCTCCAACGTTGCTGAACTGCCAGGAGGCACTTGACCAATAAACAGGCTCTCCGTCAGTGATCCGGGGGAGTGGAGAAGATCTGGAGGAGGGAACCAACTGGATCTCCTTGACAGGCTTAACTTTGCTCGCATGGAAAGGGGGATGGATCTTCTAGGTTATGGGGAGACAGAAACCAACAGGGTTAATAACCTTTGAAACAGGAAAAGGTCCAACAAACCTGGGTGCCAACTTGCGTGAACCAACTCTTAGAGGCAGATCCTCAGCTGACAACCGGGATCTGGAGTTGACAGCATGAAGTCTGTTGGCCAGTTTCTGATAACTGTCTGAAGGTCAAAACAGCTACATCCAGACCTTCCTCTATATCCGTTGACAGAGATGAGCAACGCATGTGCAGAAGGTATGTTGATCTCCCCATCCAGAGGCAGAACGGAGCAAAGAATTATGGCCATATTCTGCCCAAATAATGTGCTTACCCCAGGAAGACGGATTTTGTGAAACTAGGAAACAGAGACATGTTTCCAGTCCCTAGTTGACCCTCTACCGACTGTCCTTTATATAGTGGTTGATAGCCAGAACTGAGGCTAACTGTTGCCCCCAAGAGTTTGCAGAATTCTCCCCAGAACTGAGAAACAAACTGGGTGCTACAGTTAGAGACAATGTCCCTGGGAAAACCATGAATGCAAAATACCTGAGTCAACATCACATCAGCCATCTGAAACAATGATTTGAAATCATTGTTTTTTGATATTAAAGATCAGTCAGAAGAGCAAGGTTGGGTTTGGCTGCCCTGCTTTTTGCCTTTCATTTATTATTTTCTTAATAAACTAATCATTACGCAGCCCCTTAAATCAAGTGATTATATAGTATTTCAGCAGCCAGTATCCATGATCACGTTACTCGTTGGAGCATGCTCCGGCTGTCAATCGCAGTTTGTGTATTGACAGAGAATAATATCTAACTTGAAACTTGAAAACAGAAAATAGATAAGTGCTGGTACATTAAATGAGTTTTGGTTCTTCAAGGATGACTTCACACCCCGTCTCCTCTTGAACCACCTCCTCTTGTCCCAAAATTGTTCTCTTCTGCTTGTTCTCTCTGCTTGTTATCTTTTCTGGGGTTAGAAGAAAGAAATCCATTTATGCTGGTCTCCTCATGTTTTATATCTTTTTTTATATTTTAACATTTTTGTACTGAGCACACAAGAAAGGTCCCAAGAAAATCTTGTTACACTGATCCACATCTAGTAAGCCCTTTCTTAGTCTATTGAGATGTGGACGAGTTTAGCAACTCAAAAGCCATTACTGACTTGGTATGAGTGGCTAAAATGAAGCTGTAAGCACAGACCTTAACCGGGTGCTTCGACAGACTATGCTCTGCAATATCTCTCTGTAGACAAATATGTATGTCTGAACATAATGTCTTAACATTTACAATAGATGTTTGTGCTCAATTTTTCATTGATGCATAGACTCTTACTAGCTTTATCACATCGCCAACAGCTCAGGCTACATTAGAAAGCTTGAGTATCTTTTGAAAAATGAGTCAATATGCAGAGGTGACTAATAATGTATTTGCTACCACGTGAAATGCATATTAAGTATATCTCAGAGATGTTTTTAGATTGAAGAATGGATGGGTGTTACACAAGTGAACTCAGAAATGAAAGTTTCAGCGTTTTGAGTGCTGATGATCAACTTTATCTTAAAAAAGAAATGGGCAGCTGGCACTTAATCGGTTGTGCAGGCTTTAATTTAAATCAAACCCCTTTTGTCCCCTGTGCCCTTTTTCAGTCTGAAAATCAAGATAAAACTTTAAAAACAGTAAGTATGAAGGGCACTTAGTAATTCCCAAAGGATTTGAGATCGGATGCATGACTTAGCTCTTCTCAGTGGTTTATATTGGTCACATTAAAGTGCAGCAATTCATAATTACATCCAGATGTCAGCAACGAAGAACTCATATTACCTTCATTACAGCTGCCTTGCACACTTGAAAGAAGTTTAGATAAATAAAGTGCTCCCATTGGTCCCATTCTCTCTTCATCCTTTCCTTTCTCTTTATCCCTGTTGCAGCGTATTTTTTACAAAAGACATAAGGAGAAGAATTTATGTGTGAGATGTGACAAAGCACTCTGGCATTATTTCACCGCTAACTGATGACATTACTGCTGCAGAAGGGGTTGGTTTAATGGTCAATAAATTAACAAAAGGATCCACTATAGTTTAGTGGTTAGCCTCGAAACGTCATAAGGGCCATTAAATATCAAGACTATATAAATAAAAAAGAAATCTGCAGTTCTTAACTATTCATTACATGCAAATAATGTGTGTTTTTCCTAAAACTTCCAAGTTCCTGTTCAGTGGTGTCCCAAAACAACCTTTTTTGAAACTTGACCATCAATGTGTGATTGAATCAAATGCTGATAGTCATTTTTGATCAATAAAAAAATATCATATTGTTCTATCCAATTTGAATTCTTCTTAAATTAAAATGTCTATTGGTTAGCAACAGCAGATAAAACAGTTGTAAGATATACAAATGCGTAAAAGTAGCTTTATTAATATACTGTTGATTTGTGATAACTCTTTTGTTTTATATTTCAAGTAAATGCTCACGTTTTCTAAATTATTGCTGCTGCTTCTTACCATCTATTTCTGCCTGTTACTCAGTAAGTGTGAACAATGTGAAGAGCAATTATGGTATCATCATTACTCTATTCAGGCTGCAGGCATGCTGAGTGCCACTGGGATGTATGCAGATCTAAGAGACAATCTTAACATCTGCATAGGCGGCGTTTGAATATACTTGTGAAACAGATAATGGATTTCTCTCTCTCTTCTGTCTGTATCACAGAAGAACTGTGAGACTCTTGATTCATTTCAATTTCAAAAATGGCTGAAGCTCCTTCAGCGTTCACATTTTTTCCGAATGGCATGCAGTCTCCGAGTTACACAACTACATTTCATGGTGCTTTGCAGATAAATGCAGTTTAGCTAATAGGATATTTTCTGAATGAATTTGATACAGTGTTCGCATGCCGAACACTTACTGCGCTGATTGGCAGGCAGTCCTGGGTCTCTTGATCCAAATGTGCTCAGCAGAGTCAATCTAGAAGGTGTTTTAGTTGCCTGACTGGAAGGATTAAAGGCGACATCAAACAGTAATCTAAAGTCTGTTCATTACAGCTCCTCAGATAAAATGGAAATACGCATGTGAGTAATGCAAGCTAAACAGAGGAAGAGAGCGCCGGAAAACCATTGATGTAATTTAAATGTTGCAGACACAATAAGAAGCATTGCGTTGCGTGAAATCCCCTGAATTATAGACATGTTTATGTTGATGTGACTTGACCAACAAAACAATTTAATTGGACAGTCAGTACAGTGCATATATTAGAAAAAATTACTGGCTATAAGCACAAATGGTCTTTGCAAATAGTGCAATGATTAGTGATTAACCACTCATTGCATTCTCTTTAATACTTTGCATAAATCACTAGCTTGATTGTTTACTTAAATTAGTACAGTATTACATACAACCCTGTTTTCATCAGCAAAAATTAGTACTAATAAGTGATGCTACTGATAACTGTTCGCTCTGTTCATTATACAGTACACATCAATTTAACCTTAATGTTGTTAGTGCTTTACACTGTACACCTAAAGGGTGGTGATTAAAAAAAAATTAAAAAAAAAAAAAAGCAGTGGCACAGTATTTACTCCCTGTCGTTTCAGCAACACTAAATACATTTTTCACCTTATCTCCTAGTTCATGGTCAGTCTTCGGCCTTTTTCTTTCCATCACCACTTGAAAATTATCCTAGGCCAGGATTTCATATGTAATCAATATAATACATTAGTCTTTCCCTTTAACTGTGCACATTTTAACACGACATGCTGACTACCTTGCAGTATGCAATACAGTACTATTAAGTAGTATGAAAGTATATTTTATATTTTCGTTTTTATTTTGATAATACTATCTGAAAAAAAACAAAACCTCTTTCAGCTATATTACAAATCCGTCAACCTCCCTCATGTGGTTCATCATCCAATTTGCCGGATGTATTTATGTAATGTTGACATTCTGTGAGCTCTCAGTGTTTAATACTGTATTCAACATTCTTATCCCTATCTTCTCATTAATGGCTGACCGTTGTTGAGTTCTCTGCCAGTGGCTCATTACCATTCTCTCAGCGCCTGCATGTAGCTGATGAGCAAAAATGAAGACCAAGGAAAGGTTTGATTTCGTATGTGTTTGTCGAGGTCAAACAGCCCAAACATTGTCCATCAGAAATGGACAATGTTGGACAATATTGAATCTTGTTTTCTTGATGACTTTGTAAGAAAGAAAAAAAAAAAACATCCCCGATGGTGAGTTGATTGCAAATGGTTTATCTGTAGTATTTTAGTACATTCATTTATCCCATATGTTGATTGCTTTCTGAATAATCTAAGCTCTGGGTGATTTATGATTGTTAAAATAAGGAATGGTACTTTCACTTAGGAGCTGGTGTCCACATGATAATGTTTCAGCTCAGTAATCATGCTCACTCATTTTTCATCTTTGTATTTTTCAAGTACCAAACGGGTGGCTCCAGCTACAAGCCCTTGACAAGTCAAAAAATGTGTTGTGTAACTTTTCCTAAATGGCTTCCCTGTCGTGTCATGTCAACAGACTTGGTTTACTTGCGCAAAAAGATTAGTTGCTTACTTGGTTAGCCAGAAAAGAAAGCCATAAAAATGACTGAATCATAAATGGATGCCAGCCAGGGAACAGACAAAAACACAAAAAAAAACAGACCGCCACATAAGAGTGCAGGATAAATCTGATGGGAACACACGCAGATAACCAAACGGATGAAAATTTAGATAACCCACCAATGGATTCTTTTGTTTTACTCTCTTGAGGGCTTTTTAAAAAGTAGTGCACACGTGTAACAAATACACAACCATTACCTGTTTGGTGTGCAAGAAGTCTCTGCTCTGAAGTTGTGTGTGTTTGGAAGCGCTGTCAGCTTGGTGCACTTAGTTTCCCTTCCCTATGACTGTGTTTACTCTATAAACAGCCAGTGGTTTATTGTCTGTGGTGCTCCTGAAAAGGCCCTTACATCCTTTTATGTCCTACATTTCACGTCGTCTCACTGGGATTACCTTGACTGGGGACAGATCATTGGCTGTGTTTTGTGCTTTTGTCATGATAATGCATTAAAGGACACTTCTGCTAGACTTCCCAAGATGTCATACTTTATTCTATTGTAGGAAATGTAAGATATGCAAAAATAGGTTCTCCAGTCGGCCTGTCGGGACACATTAGAATAAATGTAATAATTCTTTGGAGGAGTCGGGCCACATCCACAACATTACAATAATTTGCCAAATCTGAAAATGGGTCATAAAAAAATAGTTCAGCCCTTTTTCAGCCTTTTTCTCTTTTTTCTTTCTTATAAGTTTATTCTGGTTGGGCATTTGTGTTGTATTAATGTATTATATCTTGTATGTGTATATGATTTTGAGTTTCTAGTTATTCCTGTTTAGCTCTTACAGCTTTAATTATTTTATATTCTCAATTGTTGTGTTAAGTTTTGTAGTGTTTATTTCTGATACCTATGTTCATTTGTAGAGTTTCCTGTTTTATTTTTTAGAACAGAGGTTCCTACTTGTGTCTTCTCGTGATTTAAGTTTTTTCTCTGCTTCTCTCTTTTGTGATTACCAATGATTACCTGTGTTATGTGTGTCCTATTACCTGCCCCGCCCTTATGTGTTCAATTATCTCCAAACTTTGTGTGTATATAAGTCCATGTGCGTTCCTTTTGTCCTTTGTTTGTGCATTGTGTTTGATATTTTTTGTGTCCTGGTGTTTTTCCAGTGTTGCGTTGCATATTATTCTGCCTTTGGCTTTCTTTGGGTTTTGGATTTTGCCTGAGCATTTGGACTCTTTGTTTGTTGTCCTGGTTTTGACCCCTGCCTTTAACGCATGAATTTGGCCTGCCTCAATAAACATATTTATCTAAATTCCTCTCTGCCCCTGTGGACTTCACTGTGGGCCCAAACTCCATTCTCCAGTGTTACCTGGCACTATTCTTGACCGTGTTTATGTGAGTAACTAGGATTTTCACTCATGTATTATGACTCCACTGTGCAATTACACAACTCGTCAGACTTTAAACGTCAACAGACGTCAGACTTGCTGAGCGTGCTATTGGCTATAGACAGGAAAAGGCATTTGATAAATTATTCAGGCTTTTCTTGTAGCTTAGCCGCATCTGTTTAATGTAGCAAGATGAATTATCTGCCGTCATCTTAGATTTTTATTTGTGTATATCAATCAATAATTTGCAGCTTGGATTTCATTAACGTTTAAGTTTTTCATTTCAGCATAAAGCATAAATTGCTAACCTTATACATAATTTGTCTATGTACATCAATGAATCTCTCTATAATCTATCAAATTCTATTAAACATTTTATATCTACTTTGACATTTCAGAATTTGAGACCTACCTTGGCAGTAAAACTAAACTGAAATTATCCAGAACACCACACATGACAGAACTACATGTAGAAACAGCAGCATTCGCAGCAGATGTTCAGAAGCGCTGAGGCGATATCCACAAAAAGTGTAAAAATGGTAATACATTCATTTATGTCAGAGAGGGAGGGATATGTGGGAAAGAAAAATGCCTACAGCGAGTCATAGCAGGGGGTCCGTAAGGAGTGGATTCAGTGTGCAGTTTGTGAAAATCATGTCAAACAGACATTAAAAGCATCAGGACTGGAATTTGCACCAGGGGAGAAAAAACTTTATAATTGATGCCAGTGCCCTCCTGTTCAAATAAACAGAATTTTCCTATCAAACGACCCGTCATCAAGCAAACTTAAAAGTGAACAGTTTGAGTTTACTTCAGTAACAGAATAGACAGGAAATTAAATCTATTCGCAGCCCTGATTACATTGGTGCTCACACTATATTGCAGATAATGTGATTTATTCCCCCAGAGCAAATGCATAGAGGTGAAATCAGCAAGTATAATTGTTAAAACTCTAGCAACTTAGTTCAGATCATTGCATTTCAAATCTATAGTACTGCGGCTAGTTGCAATTAGAGTGGACAGAATTAATAGTGGTGCTGACAAATTTATAATGCTCAATACACATTGCATTTCATGGCGCTTATAATACAATCAGACTGAAAACAACAAGACCAGGGCTGTGTTTCTCAATCTGTTCTGGTTATCCAACAATATTTTGCTTTTCCAGTCCAACTTAGAGCAAGATTTAGCAGCTGTTTTTGAGGTTATCCTGAAAGGTCCCTGTCACAACTTCTTAAAAATCACTTCATCAACTCTGACTCCTTCAAGTGCGTGTTTATGTATATTCTCTTCACACGCATAGTCGACACTACATCCTAATGTGAAACTCCACACTGGCATTGACTAACAATGAACAAAACATAAATTGATCAAGCATTACAATAACAGGCAGATTAATTAATAATAAAAAAAAGAACACACCCCCTTGTGAGGACACGAATCGCCCAACCCTACCAGTTCAATTGCTGCATTAAAGCTAAGTAACGTGTATGGCTGCTGATCTAGCTCTAATAAAGCACTCACTGTAAGTAGGGTGGGGTATCATATAAATAAATGATGATACTAATATCCTTATAGTGATAAAAAATACCAATACAGTGCTCAATTCAATGTTTATTGCCAATAAAATTTTGGCAATAAACTGCCAACCCCTGACAAATACACTGCAAATGTCACCGTACCAGACTGTATAGAGTATAGCTGTGAAGGTTTCGGGCCAATCACATCACATCTAAGACAAGAATGGCTGTGTTAGTTAGTGGTGAAGTGAAAAAAAATGAAAGAAGAAAAAGAAATAGTTTTGGTTGATACTTTACGTTATTGCGTAAAGATACCCAGCCCTGGACATAAATTGCTATAGCAGCATCAGTACATAGCCATAATATGTATTAGTTGTCCCTGCTGGGTAATTTTGATGATATTTCGTACAATCAGCGGTTTAAAATATTCAAATATGTCACCCAAGTATATTGCAATTACAATCAGCAGTACAAGTCTGGAGAGCTGTGTTTTGCTTGTTTAGAGTCTTTTCAGAACTAATCTTTCACTTGGCTAGAATCCGTTATTATGCTTTCGACACTCACACAGGCCACTTAGAAACACTTGATTTACTCTTAACTAAAATTGAATGAAAATAGAGTCAAAAGGAGCATAAAATGTATATCCAAGTATTGTTTCTGACAGCGAAGACGACAGCGAGGTGTTTATTCTTTATCTGTGTATGATTGTGTGTGCGGGTCCTCCTGAGGCCCATTTATACATTTTTATTTTTTTTTTAATTCAAATCCCATAAACTTCCGAACATCTCCAGGTTATACTTTATCAACAGCTCCACTACCGCCAGCAAATATTGCTTATATCAAAATCTCCCTCAGGCTTGCAAAAGTTCAATCCTCGTGAAATGCCACACACATACATATACAGTTTTCCACTGAGCTACTAACAAAAACTTTTCTTATGTAACACATAAAGACCAAAATGGAATCGATAAGGTTATTGCCTTTTTTAGTATAAAAGTTTATTATTTAGTTTAAATTATACATTTTACATATTTTGAACACAGTGACTGGAAACCTGTTCCAGATATACTGTAGAGGCCTATAAAAAAAGAGGTTTAACGGGATGAGCTGGTATTAAACAATGGACTGAGACATACATAGATGGTTCACGTTTAGCCCAAACTGTAGTTCTTACTCAAGGATTGGATATGCGCACAAACTTTGTCAGCACTAAGGCACATACTTCTGCCGTTAATGTGGTTTGTTTCAGTTTTTATCCTGGTAGGATACATAGCCAGAAGAGAAACAAACATCAGTTTGAATGTATTACCAGAGGTGGGTTGAAATTATCTGGACATAAAGGAAAAAAGGCTTCAATATTGATTCGAAAAAAATTATAAAATCAACATACTGGAGGTGCTGTCCCACATGCCCCATACCCATGTTTTTTGTTGTTTTATGTCATCTCTTTTTTTTTTCAGTTTTTTTTAAAAAAAATCCTATTTTGTATGGTGATTTTGTTGAAAAAAGTTTTTAAACCAAATTCATTTATTATTCAATAAATGTTATTCAACCAAAGGTAAATGCAAACAGCTTTTTTTATGGAAATTTATTCCACTCAGAAATCAAACATTAGGGATAACTAGGAAGGACAGTGTATCCATTTATGTGTGATTGCCTGTGTGCCTTCCTGCTTAATAATGCAACATTCATTCCCAAGCCAGAGTGAAAATATATAAACGAAAGATTAATAGGACTTCTATTTGTCTTCTAATATCCCCTGTTAAAATTTAGATTGTGTTTTTGCTGAATAAATCAGTGAAGCATCACATCTTGCCTTTCTGGACAAACAGCAATTTTGAATGTTCTTTTAGCATGGTAACGCATTTATGACTGCAAATTGATTTCAATCACCTGTAAAAACAGCTTTTATCCATGAAAAGCATCATCATTAGTGAAATTATCCTTTAATAATTCACCGCTATGTATTTATTCGTAATAAACAGAAAGGGAATAGTGTTTTATTATAAAAGATTCACTTCTGCTTTGTGTCTGAAAGTGGAGACACATTTAAAACACTGAGAATCTTACATGCAGGATACTGAAAGTAAAGCAACCCAATCTGGTATTTGATTTGTTCAGGCTGATTCCAAGGCTGACACTGGGAAGTCACCGAACTGCATGGAAAAGGTTGGAAGATTGGCTCTAACAGGTTCAACAAAAAAAAAAAAAAATGGGGTAATCAGCGAGTCATCAGCCAAGCTTAGTCTGTACACACCCCCAACCCTAGAAGAGGTTTAATCAGCTCAAAGAGTGCAAACACCTGTGGGTGCAACATTCATTTTTTGTTGACTTAAATATACATTAACTTAACTTGGCTCCCACACAAGTGTGCTGAAATTTTTTGAGACATAGCTTTTCTTTTATATTGCATTGTGTGAGAAAAGTGTTGTATAAGTTGTCTCTAAATTGTTTGTGGTAAATTAGCTTTACCACAAACCATCGGAACAACCGTGACACGCTGTATTTTCATTCCTCGTGGCAACATTTGAACTCCAAGATTATATTCTTTCAAAACTTGACCCCTTAATACAGATCATCGCAAATTTGTATCACAAACACATGCGTTCAGACTGCAGCCATGATAGCGTCAGCTTCAAACCAAAAACACGAATGAAACCTTTTTTTAATATAATGAAGTCAGGCGTCAAGGGGTTAACATCAAAATATGATATGAGATAAAACTTTAACCCAGTACAACTTGAGGAAAGATGGCAGTCTCTACTTTTCAAGTGCATCATTTTCTGTATCAGCTTTGATTGTGATTAAAAAAAAACAAAGCCTTGTTGAGAAATGAAGGGTTTCCGTCCACTGAAACACTGGAGAGCTGTTTATCTGAAATGGATACAAGGAGTGTTCGCTTGAATTTGCAGCATGACAGAAGAATGAGGTCACTGGCCGTCTCATTTACCTTGTTTTACTTCACCACAAATGGGAATGTTCACTTTATTGTGAATTAAAACATTGTTTTAAGGAATGAAGGCTAGCGCTTACATTGCTATGGTGTTATAGATTTAGTTCCAATTAACTGCTCGAACAAAGGCGTTTATTTCAGAAAAAAAAAAATGTTTTTTAAATGTGCATGGAGATTTGGGTCCCCCAGTGGCTAGCTAGACTTCACCCCACAACTCTGCGATATACTATCCACTGATTTCAATCACCTTACTTTTGATTAATCATATCAAAAAATAGTGATATGAGGCACTGATTTGTTAGAACTACTACTTATCAGATTGGAAAGCTGCAGGTGCCACAAGACCAAGTGGCTCTTGGAGCCAAGTCTCACTGATTACTATGGAAAATTTAAGCTTTAGAACTTCAGTCACTGATTTGGTCATGATTAAAGGATGATGGTTAAAAAAAAATTTTTTTTTTTTTTTTTTTTTCATTTGTGCTCAGTCTTTAATGAAATTGTAGCTGCTTTCCACCCAGCCTCTGAAGCCAACGAAAGTCAGTTTGACAACAATAAATATGCTATTGCTGTGGGCGATATCTCATGCCCAACCCATTCCCCTTGCCTCTGCTTTTTGTCCCTGGGGTCAGAGTCCATGTTAGAGCTGCTATAAATCACTTTTGTTACATTACTGCATCCCCTGCCAATGGATTGGCCTCCAGAATACAGGATGTGTTCCGTCCCGGTCAAGGTATTATCGTCACCGGTCCCAGGAGAGCGATCAGCCCTGTAATGCCGCACTATACCACCACGAGGTGTGAAGGCTGTACAGTACTTACAGTACTGGCAGTCTGTCTGGACACCTTTACCAATGGCAACACGTATTTGCAGATCTGCCACAGATGTGTAGTAGAATTCGAACAGTCAGCCTTGACAGGCCTGAGTAGAAACTTGTACAGATCCTAATTGTCGGTAAGCCTAACAGTGTCTGAGCTCTTAAAGCAAAATATACATTCTTATAATTCAAATATATGTTTACAGAGCTACACACTAGATTACAGATTTATCTGCATATTTGAAAGTCACATGAAAATTTGAACACAGTTCTCTACATATTTTTTACACATTCATACATGTGATGACAAAGATGCTGAAAACGCATTTACAGACCTTTGCACATATTCACAAAACTATACATTTTAGGGATTCTCTTACATACAGTACAGGTCTTACGAATCTGATTGGGTGCAAAATGAAATACAGTTACATCACTATACGCTCACATTTACAACCAGCTTTGCTACAATAATGGCTTCCTACATGTCCTACTTCCATTCTGTTCCTCATGCAACAGAATGAGTTCTACATATTAAATGAAAAATAAAGACTGCTTCAGGGTGAATCTGAATTAGCTGTGGTGCTGTCTTTGACCGACTTGTTAAAGGAACAGGGGAAGATTCATACGTGTATGCGTGACATAATCATGCTGGCATAAACATAAACAGATGAAGATACAAAACCAGGACTCATGCATATATCTTGTAAATGTGTCATTTTCAACGTGGTCTAACTGAAATTAAATTTTCTTTCTGTTCACTAAGAATGAATAAAAAACTATTGTGTTAGATATAGTGATACTAATTGACAACTAAAGCCACTTACCCTCTGACCATTTGTAAGTCAAAGCCTTGGTGAAAACCAAAGCTTGGATTTTCTATGGTGGCTGGTTTCCTGAGTCTGTGGAACGAACTTCAAACGACCAGAGCTGCCTTCTCAGCGGGTGTGTTGCTGCGTTGGTGGGTGATGTACCGTGGGCTTTGGTTTGGGGCTATGCTTCTTTTGTAGAGCAACCCAACCTTTCTGCTTTCCTGGCTGCTCCAGAGCTGCCGAGGGACAGCTAGGAGGAGCTACGCTAGGCCGGTCTGCACCACCTACAGGAGGCTGCATAACTACCGCGGCTAATGAATTTGATTCCATGGTGCAGAGCTGCAACTCCAATCAGCTCAAACTCGCTCCAATGCTTTAAATAAGCTTCACCTATCATATATAACATTACCGCTAAAGGAGGCAGAGGTATAACTGAGCATCTCACTCACTGAGCAGGAGAGAGCAGCAGAGGGAGACGGAGAGGCCACTGCTAATCGCTAAGCTTGTGATGATTTGTGTTGACTGCTTACAACCCTATGAAATGTTGCAAAGCAGAGAAAATGAACTAAGATTGAGTCAAAAAAATTGGTGCGTTGTTGAACTTTACAGATGTTAAAGTGGAGCAGAAGAAAACACTAGCAGCAGCAGCAGCAACAATAACCACAATCGGAAGTGTGGGAGAATCATTACCGCTACCCACTTTGTTCCTGAATCTTCATGAAATTTACTTTTTAGGCATAAAATGTATTTACTTTATCTATTGCCATGGATAAAAACACCCCCTCCATTTTTACCGTGAGACATCCTTTCTTCCATTCATTCCCTGTAACGTACGTTTTGAAGTAATATGAAACTGTAATTAGCTGCGGCAAAGGCGAAAAATTCTTCGCTCCACTTTATAATGAATGAATGACTGCAGGCAACTGTTTCACTACAATAAGGTGCAACTTAGTCTTGAAAAAAATTTGATATTAAGGCATATCATACAGCAGTGTTTCCCAAATACTGTCTGCAACCCTCTTGACAATGTGTATATATACCCTTTTTTCTCTCTAAGATTGAAGTTTCACAGTTTATTGACCATCACCACAATGTATTAATAGGAATCGATCAATAATACGTAAATAAAACTATTTTGGAGAGGTCCCGAATCAAAAGACAAATGTGTTGCCACAACAGGAGCTGTGGGAGAGACCTGTAAAGGTCTAAAAACATTAAACTGATGAACCTGCAGCAGCGTGTTTGAGAGCACAGTGGGAGATGGAGGGGTATGGAAATGAACATATGAATGGGTATGACACATTGTCTGTGCCTTAATCAAAAGTGACATGTCTCTCTCTGTGTGATCCGGTCTATAACTAAGAACCAAGATGAAAGTGTGCTAAAGGCCACATACTACATTTGCCAGTTTAACTGCGGATATCTAATTAGAATGACAGACTTGCGGATCAAGTCCAACGTGGTCTGCCATGCTGCATTCACAATAATGGATGAGGAGGTTGAGCAGATCCAGTGATGTGGGAGAGAACCGGGCCTTTAAACAAGTTAAAGAGATGTGTGTGTGTGTGTTGGACCATATCAGAGCTCTGGGTTTATGTATCTATCGGGCTTGCTTGCATTTCACGCACTCTTGATATAATATTCTGTCCCTGTTTCCTCACCTCGGACTGGCAGACAATGTAGCAATTTCAGATAACGACAGCAAATCACGTCTCTTCAAAAAATCTTACCAAAGAGCTCTATTTGAAGTTTCTTTATGCAAAATTCTTTGTGACATCTCAGCTGGAGAATAGATGGGACATAAGCAAGCAATTTGAGGGGGAGAATAGCAAGAGGGAAATTAGGATGAAATAGATTGTGACAAAAACATTTCATCCACAAAGAAAACTAGAAAAACAAGAAAATAGACGATGAATGTGTGCGTGTGTGAGAGAGAGAGGAACAGAGAGTCTTACAGCATATAAGTGAAAGAAATAACGAGGCATTATAGCTCATACACTGATCTGAGGGAGGGTTACTGGGACACTGAGGCTCCTAGTGGATTTATAGGATAAATAAAACAGGGAAAATTGGTCTGTCTCCAAACTGCTTGTCATTCTGTTTCTAATACAAAAGTTAAGAAAGTGTGCAATCAATGTGTACATCATTTTTATCTTTTCCCGCCAGACAGAGTACAGCTTGTGGATTCGGCCACTGGATTCAGTCCTTGTTTTCCTAAAATTGTTTGCATTTTGTAATTGTCCAGTGTCGCAGCCTGTCAAGTCATGTTTTTTGATGTTGCAGTGCCACACTGAATGAGCTTAAATCCTCACAGATGGAGGCAGCAAAGAAAGGTGAACGCACAAACCGGATTGCTGATAGCACAAAATAGTAAGTGGAAATTAAGCGATAATTACGTATTCCTGTCTTCGTCAAGGCGACTGATTAGCAGCACAGCTAAAAAAAAAAAGTGCTTATGCAAGTTTTTTGTATCACACCAAACTGGCTATATCAGGGGAAAAGAATATGCTGACCTCAGTGAAAACTTCAAAAAGCCTTGCTTTAGACAAATCTGTTTGGCAGCATGTCTCTAGCTGTCATCTATCTGATAATAGCCATTGGTTGTATGTGGCTTATCATCAAACTCACTTCTAGCCTGCTTCTGCTGGATGTTTCACTCTCAGACGACTGTGCATGATCTTGTTGACTTGTGATATTAGAGCTGTTCTCACCTAGAGTTTGCACTCCACCTCATTTCTGCTTATTTTCTTGAAAGAGTTGCACAAGGAACTTTTTGACTGCTTTAGTAACCTTTGCATGTTTCTCGGCTATCTCACAGTGCTGTGGAAAATGCTTAAGAGCCCTTGAACAGAAAACAAAATGATGAGCCATGTACAATTTACGCTTGTTGTTGTTGTCGCTGTCAGAACAGCAGCACAGCGGGAAGTGGGCTTTACTTTTGACCGTATAGCTCTGAAGAGGCGTCTCTCACTTTCAGCCTCTTTGTGATGCTGCCTCACAGCTTGTTTTGATTGCCAACTAGTTACGTTTTGCACTTTCAGTGATGTCTATAAACTGGCGCTTAAGGGTTTGCTGGGGTCAGGGATACCTAACAAAAACACTACAATACTTGCAAGGACTGGTCGGGAATTTGCAGGACAGTAACGGTTGCAGAGGATCAGCAATCATCCCAGCCACAGAGTTCATTAAGACTCGGTCTGTTGGCCGCATTTAGTTCAGGCATTCATTGAGGGGGACAGCTATATCATGCTCCTGTGGAACAGCATCAATGAGTGCATTTGGGACTGCAGGGCAGCAGCAAGCTCCTGTCACAATAAGACTTGTCACACGATGTTTCCAGGGACGACAAAACCAAAACAAACCTGCACATTATGGAGTCTCAGGAGGATGCGAACGTAGAGGAGGCTTCTGCGTGGATCCACGTGAGTCTACACAGTTTGTTATGTTGGCTTAATGCTGGACGGCTTAATACAAGTACATTAACAAATCAACTCCTCTTCTAAGGAAAAAAAATATATATATATTTTAGGCAGAATAACTGTTAGGATCAGCACTATCTTAAGTGTAGTACACATATCACAAAGTGCCACATGAACTTCATTAGAAATGTTCATTATGTTGCTTAAAGAAAAATATTAATTCACGTAGCATCACATTGGGAGGAACATTTTCAGTAGTATATATATAACAACTAGTATTTACTAAACATTAGAACTGCTCATGTTTCCAATCAGACACCGACTCCCCAACCTAGCCTACTATTTACTGAATAGGATGCTATATGGCTTTCACATTTATTCAAATAAATAGTCAAAAATATGTACTTAGTGCAATTTCATTATGCGTTCATTAAAAAACTGTAATAATTACTGTGCTGTGGTAGAAATGAGCTATTAGCCTGCCCCATAGCATCAGTGAGTCGATTCACACTGTCTAACTTGACGCCATTTTTGTTGTAAGCTAGGGACTATGTGCAAATCAACCTTAAGGTCTGCTTTGCTGTCTTTCTACGTCTTTTCCACTGGACAAACGCCATCAGCCTGCAGAAGCCTTCTCCTTCAACTAAACCTAACAGGAGCATATCTCAAGCCACCATTTTTGTTATTAGCAGGCACCGCAGGCGCTGTGCTATCATCAAAACTGTGTGTTCTGACAGGGCTAGCAAATGATGTGCTGACACCCACTTGTTATCTGTCTCTGCCGGTTTCTCTCTGTGGTTTAAACATCAAACTGTTTCGATGTAAGTTGAACACCACATATCACCACACCATCAGTTTTGTATTAAAAGCATTTCCGGGCAACACTTTTCGCTACGGTGGTGCATGTGGCGACAACTGAGTTGAACTATTGTAGCCAAAAACATGTGCACAGGAATAATGACATCAACACCAAGCACTTATTTACTTAGTAATTGTGCCCATCCCTACTGAATACATTCTCTAAAACCTAAATAACAAAACTGTCCTATCTTTGTTTTATCATTTGCTGTTTCGTTATTCATAAAAATGAACATCTTTGGACGGTGTCTCCAAGAAGTTAAGTTTTACATGCATAACCTGCTCATAGCATAGCGATGTTGTTGGTTTTGTCATCAGGGCAATCTCTGGGACTGCATATCCGTCATTTAGTCTTTGCTAAAGGTTCCATGTACTCTGCAAACCTCCCTTTGCTTGGCCCATCATCCTGTTCTTTAATAATGGAAAGCAAGAGGGAAGCTGATTACTTGAAACATTTATTCATAACTTTTTAATCAAGGCAAGATAGAGGGGACATCTGAGGACATACTTGATTTTAAAATACTCTCTTAGTGGACATTCTCTAATGCTTTTTTGGGGTTTTTTTTAAGATGGAGAATGGTCTCCTCTCTGTCCGTATGCTGCATTGGCTTAGAGCCTCCAGGTCAAACCGAGCAGCTAGCAAATCAGCTGGGCGTCAGGATGCACATACCATGACCATGCCATTTCTCAGTATGTGCTTACTGGAACTGCCGTTGCTGCTGTGCTTTACAAGCTAATTAACTGGCTGTTTGCCTGAGCAAGAACAGTGGTAGTTGCATAAGCAGGCTTGATGTGGGTATAGTAGACACAGATCCTGCTTTGTAATACTGGGATGTCTAATCCGTAATTGTCTTCGACATCGGTGTCTCTAGACGCTTTTTAAAGATGAAGAGAGCGCGTTTAACTTTGGTTTTTATCACGCGGGTCTCTATGCAGACAGTAATGTAATCTTTAACACATGAAATACATTTCATTGTTCACCATTTCAAATAGCTTAACAAGTAAGAAAAGCAAATAATATTGGCAAAGAACGTCAGCATCGACTGGAGCGGTTTTTGTGGCAGTTTCAGCTATTAAGTGAGCTCAGCTGTGAATTGTTTATTTTGCCTCTCCTTTAACGTCTTCCTCTCAACAATGACGGACCTCTCCTCTCTACTCCACTTACTCCATCATAACTGTCCAGACTTTACATTACTGCAAGATAGATTTTTAAAACTTCTAATTTTTAGATTGAAGTCCTTCTTTCTCGTTTGCAAGACAGAGAATTAGACCGGTGACATTTCAATGATGGAGATTGTCTTCTTAGAGCGTTGCCAGCAGTGTGAGAGTCTGCATGGAACCATGACAAGTAGCAATTACCAAAGTTGAGAGAAATGATGCTGTCAGAGTCTGTAGCAAAAAGCCATAAATCATCTCCGCCTTCCCCACTTTCTTTTTGGTGAAAACATAGTAAACTGAAATTGTGTAATGCGTAGGCACATTTAAAGCGTTCTGCCTGAAGCTCATCAGTATGTGGCAAGCATGCAGGAACCTATTGTGAGGAGAACACCCTCTCTGGTAAACAAAGTCAAAAGGCATATCTAGTGGCATTAAAGCTCGATCTTTAATGATACTATAAGTCGATCCTGGTGAAGGCAGGGTTCTTTGCAGCGCGCTACTGGGCGCTTCGGCATAGAGATGGAATAGACAGACTTTTTTTTTTTTACCCATTGATTGGAAGGCTTTTGTGGGTCTGTGACCCGTTTATCAAATACCATTCAGCAGAAAAAATGGTCACTCCCTCTGAGCAATTGCACAGAGGCGCTAGCAAGACCATTTTACACTAAAGCTCAAGTGTTGTATTTAGTTCCAACAATATAGAAGACTAGAAAATCTGAATTTCAAAGACTTTGCATCGTTCTTGACAAATGAATCATAAAATGTATTATTACAGGATGCGTGTCATATGGCATTCTAGCATTTTACCTAAGGGCATGACTTTAGACTGTCGCCGTGTCTGTTCACCACTTTGGTCCAAACTGAAATATCTCAAATGGAATGAAATTCCTTGAAATTGGATTTCTCTAATGCCACTGGCAGGTTGACATTTTTAGTTAAGAGTGAAATGTCTCAATGAATTGCAGTGGAGTTTGTTACATCCTTTCATGTCATCTTAAGGATGAAAAGTAATAACTTTTGGTTATCTCTTAACCTTTCAGTGTCATGCTATTGTCAGGACATTGTAATTTGTCCTGTCTGTTTTATGTCCAGAATACCTGCAAAGGCAAGTGTTCGCAGCAGCCTTACCTGTCATTTGTGTATGGTGCTATATTGAAAATGTTATCATGCTCACATGCTAAAACATGGTGGCAAAATACCTGCTTAAAACTAACACATTTCCCATTGTGACTGACTATCTAGACAGTTTTTAGCACAAAACATTACTGTGCCAAAATAAAACCCCTAGTGCTGCTTCCACACTTTTTACTTTTAGTCTAGATTGCTTTAGTCTAATTATCATTTTGTCTCATAAGGTCCAATTAAACAGAAGCAAAGTGTTGCTATTTGGCTAATGCACTTGCAGGGCTAGTGCACTTTTAGACTATTGCCCTCCAACATAAAGAAAAACAAAGAGCAATCTCCCATTTGCACCTCCCCACAACACACAATACAGCAAATGCATACTTCCAATTCTTTTCTAATGGCAAGTTAATCATATCTTAAATTTAATTTGGAAACTTCTTGATGACATGATGCCTTTGGATAGAAAGAGTGAGAACATGAGCAATATCTGAGAGTGATTCACTATTTTTCAGATGTGATGATGCAAAAATGATTCTGATTTTTTGCAACAAGTGAGCAATAAATATTGTACGTACATTAAAAATAATTTTCGGCGCCACTCAAATTGCTACTTGTTGTTGTTGTTACCTGAATTTGTTTTTGCCACATTTACATTATTTTCAGCAACTGTTCATTAACAATATTAAGTCCTGACCTTTAATACCAAACTCGTTAAATCTGTGATTTCAAAAGGAAAAACCAAACAAACATTAACAGCTACTCTTCAAGTCTAGTCATAGAGGAGCATGATCATAAGGAGTAGCTCCTCGAGAGTCGACCTGTCAATCAGACGGCGTTGATGTGGAAATAATCAAAATAGACTAATAGGAGGGGATGGCTGAAGGAGCGACAATGAAGTTAGCCACAAGGATAATGAGTCATGTCTCAATGTGACTCTGTCACAGCATGCCAGCACAGCAGCACCAAGTGTCACTCCAAACACTGCTGCTTAGTTGACATTTCTCTGCTCACTTCCGTAAGTCAGTCCTGGCCCACAGAAGCCTCAGTATGCTTCGTCTGCAGTTTTTGTCCAATAGGGTATGATCCCTCGTTGTGTTTGTAACAACTGACTTTCATTACTGTAAAGAAGTGAAACACTGATTCCATGCTTTTAGTACAGTGATCATGTAATAATTTGTTGAGTTTTCTTTATGTGAAATATAGAAAAATGAACTGGGTGGTAAATGCTTAATCAAACCTTAAGCATTTTGTTAATTAGAAAAAAGGTCTCAAAACAGGTCTGTTGGGCGGCATCAGTGTGACAAAACTAACAACAACACTGTTTTCTGTGTTTAGAGGAGAGGACACAAAGGAATCGTGTTTTTGACAGGTTGCTGTTTAGTTTTAGTGGTGAAAAGAGCCACAGCTTTCTGCTTCCCTCAAATCAATTCTTACCGTACTTTACTTAAACAAATGCTGCTAAGAGTTGACTGCTGCGCACAGAGAGACAATTAAATGGCAAGCCAGTGTAGTTGTATAAATTTGCTGTATGCAAGATTTTGTGACTACAGCATCAGCTTGCCAGACCAAAACAAAGGGGTTTGTTGGCCAAGGTTAGGCCAAACCTCTCCAATCCTTTTGGCCCAACCCCCCCAGATGTGACCAGGTGTAACACCCTGTGTGTTCCCTGAAGACAAGAGCAAATGAAGAAACGTTCCACTACAAGCTGTTGGATAATGTCAAGTGACAACGTGCTAGCACACAAAGCACGCAAAGATGTACATCTTAGCTCTTATTCATTATTTCTTCAATATAGTTTTTAATTTTTAATTTTTTTTTTATTTCTAGAGTATTTCTTCTATGTGCTAAATTACATAAATCTATGTAAATACAAGCATGAGCCTGTTTAAGCCAGATTTTTTATAACCAAGTGGCCAGAATCAGATTTTTTTGACTAAGCATGTTCACACATACAAAGAATTTGTTTCTGGCTGCTTGTGCCTGTCATGCATAACATATACACAGTATATCATGTACAGACTCTGGAGGATTCAATTGCAGAGACACAAAGGGAAGTTCCTTAATCAAATCCATTCAATCGAGCAGGAGTCAAAAACCAGGAAATCAGAACTACTCAGCAAAGGTACAAATCTGGCAGGCAAAGACTAAGAAATCGATAATCTTACAAGGATCACAGGGCACAAGGGCACAGAGGAAATATCGCTTGAACGCTTACAGAAAACCTACAAGACGATCTGGCAAAGGAGGGAAGGAACACACAGCTTAAACGTACAAGGAAAGGGGTAGACAATTAGACCCAGTGGAAACACATCAGGGAGGGAACACAATCACACAGGAGGGAAGAAAACTTGATGGGACGCGGGATTAAGACACAACAACAATTTCAACCTAAAACAGGAAACACAGACTGACCCTAACAAACAGACACATGAAACTACCGGAACCTGAAAATATATATAGAAGCCACAGATACCAAGACAAGGAAGCTCCTCACCATGCATGGAGGGTTTCACCCCAAGTCCAGCACCGTGAGGCTGTAAACAAAGCAGAAAGAGGGAGGCTGATGATTAGTAAGTGTCAGAGCCACTATCTAAGATGAAACAACCAAGATCCAGGAATACATCAGGAAGATGGCCCCCAATGATGACCTGCTAAGTGAATGCCTCAGGCAGCAGAAACCCAGTGAGGAGAAGGAAGAAGAAGAGACACCATCATGGAGGGACAAGCCCCTGCACGGGATGTACCACCGACAGATAGAGGAAGTGGGTGATATCGAGAAAACATACCAGTGGCTGGAGAAGGCTGGTCTCAGGGACAGCACAGAGGTACTGATCATGACAGCACAAGAAAACAGGCCTTGAACACAACCAAGTGGCCAGCATAGTATACAGAAACATCTTTCTCGAGTATGAGCTGGAGGTTCAAGGATCGAGTGGACAACACCTCCTAAGGTGATTGAGAACGACCGAGCTAAGGTCCTGTGGGACAGATCCAGACCGATAAGATGGTGGCTAATCAACGGGATATTGCCATGGTCGACAAGCGGGATAAGAAGGAGGTAGCGGTAGATGTCGCAATCCAAAGTGATAGCAACATCAGGAACAAGGAACACGAGAACTTCGAAAAATACAAAGGGCTGAAAGAGGAGCTGGAAAGGATGCGGGGAGTAAAGGTGTCAGTGGTACCAGTGGTGATAGGAGCACTCGGAGACATTGAACCCCCCTCCTAACCCCGGAGGGGAGAGGAGAGTTGGGTACCCGGAGCTGGGAGAGTGGCTCCAACAAATCCCAGGAATAACACCTGAGACCTCTGTCCAGAAGAGCGCAATCCTGGGAACAGCTAAGATCCTGCGCAGGAGCCTCAGGCTCCCAGTTCTCTGGTAGAGGACCCAAGCCTGAAGGAGACACAAGACCGCCCACAGAGAGGGCAAGAAATAATGATACATTTTATATAGACATATAAATAATAAACACATATAAAAGACAGTTCATGTATATTGTGCAGTGATGTGTTGTAGTGTAATGTTTGATATGAACGAAGTGAATTTACACAACATATAAAAAATATTATCAATTACATGCCAAAATGCCTTCATTATTTTTTCTCAGTAAGCCTGTGGTGGGTCATCTGGGTGCAGGCTCATCCTTTTTGGCATCCAGAAGGCATAACTCCTAAATGAGTCATCTTCATTGGTAGTGAAAAAAAAACAAAAAACCATTACAATCACTTATCTTGAAAAGGGCCAGATTTTGTCTATGTGTTAGACACAGCCTTTATTTCATACCCAAATAAAATATATTCATACCACAGCAATTTCCTGGTGTAACATACTGAGAACATGTGGGCATAAACGTTTAAAAAAAAAACAAACAACTTACAACCCTTGTCATAGCCTCTAGTAACCATTTCCCGAGCTAATCCTATCTAACATTACTTTTCTTGGCTCATTCAGCAGTAAAAAGCAGTAACAATTTCTCTGTAATAATGCCCTGACAGTGATTGGCTATAGTTCTAAGAGAATAAACAGCAGAAAATGGTTAGCAGTCCACTTCAAGCTCAGCTTTTTTTAGGCCTTGGGGGGGTCTGCTGGGCCAACTAGGCCACCGTTGTGGCTTTAGGCCACAGGTGGCATTGTAATCGTCAAACACACTGGAGTTTACCCAGCTGCTCTCTTGAAAAAAGATAGAACAAAGAGTGAGGTATTGTAAATAGAGGCTACGAGGAGGCTAACGAAATCAGTAATGTAAAGTAATGCATGCGAGTGTTCAGCCAAAAGCGATATGTAATGTTACACCAGAGTCAACAATGAAATAATCTAGCCACAACCAGCTGCCACAAGCAAAGCTAAATCTAAAGAGCCATGATATGCTACAGTAATATTCAGGTTTTCGGCATTTGTGCACTATCTTCAGATTGCGCAGGTCATTAATAATTTGATATACAGGAGTGTTCTGTCGATATATGATGGATATAGTATGTATTTTTGTAAAAAAAAAAAAAAAATTCTCATTGGAAAAGATAAAAACAGGAGCGTGACGCGGAACCAATATTCCCATATGGTTGCTAAAAAACCTGCTATAGCCATTTAAATAACAACTATATGGCTTCGAGAGACCATTAGAATAAACCACTTTCACATTTCTGTAAATAAATAGCCAACAATGGAAACCAGGTGCAGTTTCAAACTGCACAGGTACGCAAAAAGTAAAATGCTACTCCAATATTAAAGTCACCAATGAATACTCAAGTGCCGTACTTGTACTCATCCCTAATTTCAACCACGTCCATACATACCGGAGGGCTGTTAACTTATTTAAAATGGATTTAATCTTCTAGAAGTAATTGATAGAGCAAGCCAGAAATCATTAGCTAATGTTTTACATTGAATGCATGCCTATTTTTTACACATCCAGCAGCTCTGGCTGCTGTATTGTGCTCTGCACATAGTGTACGGCAGCTTTAACCAAGGCCTTTTGCTAAATTGCTGCCCATTGCGTCTAATTAAAGAAATAAACTAAAAGAGGCTACATAGAGTAGGGAGCACACCCATCCCTAATCAATGGATGGTGTTCTAGAGAGAGACACCAACAAACTGCTGAAGGGAAACACGTGTAAAAGCGAGTTGGAGTAAATGGTTGAACACGGGATGGGGCAACACTTGCAGCCTGAGGACGTCATCTGTTGTAGTTCTTCCTCAGTGCACTACATTAAATCCTGTGGGAACTTCCATTCAAGATGCCCGAAGACAGTAAAGTTCTGTATTGCAGCAAAATTTAATAAACTTGATTGCTCCCAGCCCACCGGATTCGCTAAATTTTTATTCGTTTGCTGTCAGAGAGATCTGTGTAAATGCGAGAGTGAAGCATGTCTTACCCACTGCAGGTAGCAAACATTAAGAGAATTATGATAAACAAGACAATTCAACGCTCTTTGCATGGAGGAAATCTGACTTGAAGTTTTATGTTTAAGGGCCTCTATAAAACCTAGAAACAGTTTTAGATGTACCAATAATAAACTCCCCCTCACCTCTGGAGGAAAGTGGCTGGATGACATTTCTTTGGCAATGCAGAAAAGCAAAACCGCAGAAAACATTTCAGATTTTAAAATTTTACACTGTCAACATATTCACTGTTAATCACCCTCACGCTTGGTTTGAAAGCTTTTTGAGATTTTCCTGTTCAGGGGGATAATTAGGGATTATGGGCTCTAAGATGGCAATTTGATAGCTATTAAAGAACACTCTGAGAGACCCAATATTACATTTCTAAGTATAGCTTTATTATGAGGTAGACATTGTGAAAACAGGCCAGCCTGTGATGAGAAAGGTAGTGACCTCAAACTGAAATTAGGATTCCCATCCAATTAAATCTCTATTTGTTGTGTAAACTATTTAAACAGCCATTGTCTAAAGATGATAAAGATTTGCTCCTGTCTTTTTTCTTTTTTTTTTTTTTTTTTGTTTAACTTTGTGCTCATTGAATAAATGTGTAAAAATGTCAGTTCCAAAGGGCAGAGGAGCCCTCCACCATAACATCCTCTGACAGTAGATATTAGGTTCCATATTCCTGCTCTCGCTGAATGACTTAAGGCTAACTATTTCCACAAAGCAAACAATCAGTGAAATCATTTGAATAGCAAGTTCTCTACATTGCAATCAGTTCAGTCGCTATTTTTACTGTACAGTTTGGTGTTGCTTCTCATTGTGTCGTAACTTTCAAAAGGTGGGTGAGTCATTGGGTAATTAATAGATTTTCACACTTCTGTTGTTGCTATCCCACTTTACACATACGTTGTGTAAAGCCCTGACAAGCTATGAAACTAATTTTTATCACCCACAATAGCTCTCTCAATTTGTCTCTCCCTCCTTTACTCACGCTGCAACTCCCGACAGTCAATAATTTCAGACTTTCAGGAAGTTGTTCAGACTTTTATGTCGTTTAGTCATTGCTGTGTTTGTTATTTGTGCTCATCCATTTATTTTTCAAAAGAAACACAGAAATTTTTCCCCACAATTTGAAGGCGAGGGAAACTGGAAACACACAGGAAAGAAACAATTCAGGAAAGGTGAAAGAGGTGAAGACAACATTTGTAGATGTGTGATTTTCTGGATGGGTCAGTGTCTTTCTCAGCACCAAGGGCAGTAATAATGTTGAACCTGGGCTTTCTGTCAAGTCTATTCATGGTTCCCAGAACTAAATTTGTCAGTCTCAATTTTTTTGCGGCTTCTCAAAAAGGTAGGCGGAAGGTTAAACGCAAAACTATAGTGACATTCAAGGTACATTCAATTTAATTGTGTTTACAACATACATACATTAAATGATGCTCCTCTCTCCACTACTATACAATTTTAAGCTCTAAGATCCAAGCTTCACTAAAGCATTTATCATGCAAGAGAGCCAATAAAAAACAAATCAAATGAAAGAAATTAGAAAGATCACTTTTACACACCTAACGTACATTGATTTGTTATTGTTATTATCACAGCAGCCATATTGTCATTAAGTTGCAGGTAAACACGTCTGTGATTAAAACAATTAATTAAGGTTCTGTTCCATTTAATGTGGCAGAGCCAATATGCAGCAAGAGCAGAATTATGGCTCCGCTTGACCTGAATGGAACAGAGCCTTCATTGCTAACGCCTTTATTTACCACAGTTTGTTACAAAAAAGGCCGAAATGTTAAAAAGGCCAATCACATGAGCATTCATGCACGAATTTCATACAGTAGGTACTACTGCCACGAGACGATTCCTCTGTTCCTGAGTGCAGCTCGCTTGTACTTTTCCTTCAGTTTAGCCAACAGAGTCACATCGCCGATGGCTGATTACGTGAGGGAAGGCATGGGTCCTGCTTTAAGAAGGTTCACAGCCCTCTTGGTTGAAAAACAGTGCTGTTAAAATTACAAAAAAAAAAAAACTAGTGCCACCAAAATAAGTTCATGGTTATCTTTTTTTTGCCAAAGAGTGAAACGGAGCGATAGGAGCTTGAGGAAGAAAGTGGTCCACAGTGCTCATCCATGGCTGTGATCTCATCACAGGTTAGTTAATGAAAGACATTTATCACAGAATTAAAATCACAGGAAAATACAGGTGTAATTAATACAATCAGACTACCAAAGATCCTTTTAATTGTGGGAGAGCCTACCCAGCAAGCTAACAAGCACAACATTTCAACATTTCTACTTTGTTGTGTTTATGTTGGCCTGCATTTTAACACGAAGAAGGATTAAGCAATTTATTCAGGTTTATTCAGTTTATTTATGACAGCAACAGGCAAGGATAATGGATAAGGTGAAACCACTAAAATACAGCTTAAAATTGCTTAACCTGACTTGTTATTGAATGAATTACATTTCTAACTAATTAACAGTAGGTCACTTTCAACGGACAGCAGTTAACATTAATACAATATTTCACATTACATTCATTCATTCATTCATTTTCTACCGCTTATCCCGTTAGGGGTCGGGGGGGGGGGGGGGGGGGGGCTGGAGCCTATCTCAGCATCTTGGGGCGAAGGCGGGGTACACGCTGGATGAGTCGCCAGTTCATCGCAGGGCTGACATATAGAGACAAACAACCATCCACACTCACATTCACACCTACGGGCAATTTAGAGTGACCAATTAACCTACCCCCAGGTTTGCATGTTTTTGGAATGTGGGAGGAAGCCGGAGCACCCGGAGAGAACCCACGCAGACACAGGGAGAACATGCAAACTCCACACAGAAACGTCCTGACCCAGAATCGAACCCAGGACTTTCTTGCTGTGAGGCGACAGTGCTAACCACTGCACCACATGTGACCAAAAATTGATATAAAGTACATGACTTAATGAAAACGTTTGTTACTATCCCCTTTGGCTTTTGTTCGCCTTCTTTGTGCATTTATGACATCAAGCCAGCAACTCATGGTATAACATTTTCTCAGAGTTGCTGACTGTTTTTCCTACATGAAAGGCCATTCACGTGAAATTTCCCTGAGGGAAAGTCATTATTCCGATTACTCTAACACCCCATGAATGCTGCATGACACTATTCGATCCAAATGGATCAGAGCCTTAATTAGTATCACCGGAAACACCCATGTTTACACCAATATTTCAGAGCAGCCAACATGGCCACTCTGAAATATACAGACTAAATGCTTTTTGAATTTTGATTAAATTAACAGGTTGTTTCTGACCACCAGGAACAGAGGGTACTTTAAAGTTAATAAAGCACATAAATTGAGCTGACCTGTATTCTAATAATGAACCTTTTTAACAGCAGTAAATAGAAGATAAATAGAATAATAAGATAAAAGGTTCAGCTTTAGCTGCTGTCAGCTCATATTGAAAGATTGCGGATAACGACAAAATAATAGAAACAATAGACATAGACATTGGTTCTGCTTTGCCACAGCAATGCAATCTGTTAACAGTAGCATCACACTGGAGAGACTATTGAAGCTGTAAAATGACATGTCTTAGGGACGTGCATCCTCTTGATTGAGGCAACTGAAAGGACACTCATCCCCTATGTCTTTTGGGGTAAACATGGCAGGCAAAAGTCAATGTTGTGGTTAATGGTAAGAATTTTTTTTCTTAATTCATTTATTAAATATCAATTTTTCAATGAGGAATATGATACTTCTTAAAAGCTGTCCATGTGGAGTGAGTTAGTAGTTTCAACCCTTGTTGCAACCCACCTTTGAAGTCTCCATGATGTTCTTTGAGTTCATTTGAAAACAACAAAGTCAGACGAACAACTTGGAAAGTCCCAGCATCTGATATCACACGAATGCAGCAGCAGAAGTGCTGAAATCAGCTTGCATTCTCAGTCACACTCTTCTAGCAAGGGTCTTTGCACATGCACTTATAGCATAAACTGGACATCTCTGTTGAAATAAAGTTCTTACTTGTTCACAGAGCATGCTTGCAGCAAAATTGAGCAGCGAATGTGACTAAATGAGCTGCGCAACATGTGTGAATGCATGATAAAACTGGTCTCACACCCCACCAGAGGTCACAGGGGCTTTCTGCCCCCCCCTTGAGACCCCAAGAATAGTTTGTGGTCCACTAATGTGTGGGGTTGTGGGGGTACATGAGCAGGTCAGAGCACTTTCTTTCCCTCTCATTACACCGGTGAAAGCGGAGTCCATACCACGAACGGTAATTCGTTTTCCTCATCATTATTTTACTGTGAATGAGCGCAGCTCCCATTCAACGTTTCTGTCTGGAACAGTGAGACGGGATCAGCGGCTGCAATAATCAGCTAAGCGCCTTACATTTTCCTCTCATGATTCTTCCCGGCCCACTGAATGGCGATGTTACAGCCTGACGGAAATCCCTGAGACCTCTGTGACTTCCCCCGAAGACAGTGATGCTGCCCTTATCGAATGGAGCAATGCAGCGAGGTCCCTATACAGACTGATAAAGCTGATAGAAATCCCCCTTCGTCATTCTCATAAGCCCTTATCTGAGTTATAAAGGTCAAAGTCAGAATATGACGGTAAAATTATCAACAGTCTAAATGCATTGTGGGATCTCTGGGGAATATTCGTGGTAAATGAAAGGAGTAAAGGAGCAGAATGAAAGGATTTAAAGCTGTTTGGATAAGAGAGTTTTGTGATACTGATAACGGTTAATATTTTATTTCTGATGGGCTATATTACCTGCTACCCACGTGTTTGAAAACATTACCACCTCAGCATTTTCACAGCCTATTAGATTTGAACAAAGATGTAGCCTTCGGTTAGAAGATTCCTACAGATTTCCCAGTTTGTTCTTATGAGCTGTGCTAATTAGGCACAGTTAGATGAAGCCATCTCTCTCAGTGCTGCAGGCAAACAGTTTAGTTCTTGGAAGAATGAATAATTCATAAGGAATCCAAGTGATGTGACATATTGTCATTCGGAAATAATGCCGCCTTGTTGCTAAGGAACCGGATAAACAAATTATTCAATCGGCTCATAAAATCGCACTTTGCCAGAATCGCTCAGTGTTGCTGTAATGATTCCCTTTATATCTTCATCCCATCCCAGCAGCAAGTTTGGCAATATTATTGATTAATTATTAAATTGTGCTGTGAGACATCAAATGCTAACGAGCACATGGGGTGAAACATGGCTGTAATCCAAAGCCCCAATAATAATGACAAGGAATCAGTTTAGCAAGTTTTTCAGTCAAGTTGAAAAATGCAGTGATGGCTAATTTTTCTCTTTCTTTTTAGTCACATGGAAAAGAAGTTTTTCTAGCGGCCATTACACCGACCAACAGAGGGAGCTAAAAGAAAATGGACCACAGATATAAATAGTGACGGGTATGGTCCTGTGTTTGAAATATGCTTTAGAAATGATTTTATATCTATGTAATTACCAATGAAATATAAAATACATGCAGATTTTAATTTAAGGATATAAGCAAGTGAAGGGTTTCAAAAATGTATTGTAAAAACAGACCTGTTTCACAGCTACGGTAAAGACATTAAATCACAGGTGTTATCAAGCTGTCTTCATGTGATATCAGAATAATTGGAAAAATCAAAATTTTTCTACCCGGACAAAAAACCCAGAGATAATTTCATAAGACGAGTTGCCGGGTTGACGCGACAATTGCATAAACAGGGCGGGCAAAAGTTAAAGTTTGGCTCATGGTAAGAAACATTGTCATAACAATTTTTGATGACGTGTTCGGTAAAATTTGGTATAAATGTTACCTGCTGTCCTCGCAGAGTGACCTAGATGAGATAGAATGTTTTTAAAGGCAGAAACTCTGATAACAAGTTGGGTAAAGCTATAACTTCCCAACTCGGAAAGTTTCCACCATTTATCCGTTTGATTGCGGTTCTCTGCCACTTCATGTTGCAGAGCTTTTCCCACTGAGCCAACAGGCAACAGAGCAGCACCTTGACTCTGTTTGAGCCGAATGGATTAGACTCTTAATTAGTATCATTAGAAACACCTGTGTTTACCCAGGCAATTCTTGCCAAAAGAGCTGCTGTGAAAAAAAAAAAAAAAAAAAAAGAAAAGATCCCACTCGAAGGAAAGTGGTGAAAATGAATTCAGGGTGCTGTCAGACTGGAGACCATGAGAGTCCACGGTGAGCTCGACGTTAGCAGAGCAAGCAGGAAACAAGGAAACAAGAGATACAGTAAGTGCTCAGGGGCTGAGTATGAATAGTTTATCACCTGTACCACCTGATGAAGAGTCACAGCTGAGGACGTTATTTAAGGCAGCCGTGAAAGTTCCACAGACACGCAGTTGTGTCTTTTTGTGAGGACACTCACTGGCACAATGTGTTCCATCGCCCCCTAACCCTAAACCTTAACCATCACAACTACATGCCGGAGCCCAAACCTGAATCTAAAACAGTTTTAACCATCCAAACGTACTTTAAAGGTTCAGTGCGTAGAATTTAAAATGATGTATTCGCAAACAATATAAAATGCGTATGTTAGAATTAGTGTGTAATTAAATCGAAACCGTAGTGTAAAAGCATTCTTGAAGTTAATATTTTTTAGTCATATGCGAGAAAGTATCCCTTACACTGAGAGCGCCATCTTGTGCCAACATATTACTACAGTTGCTGTGAAAGCAAAAAGGCTCGAAAACACAGACTCACCCCAGTAAAAGGCTAATTTTTTTAAAAACTGGACCTTGAAGTTTTGAAGCGATTTATGCCTTATTCTTTCTTAGGTCTCCATCGCTTTTTTTCTTTTTCGCTTGTTACGTCTGTCTGTTTATAGCATCTTTGCATGGACATAGACGAACACATGAGCACGCACACAGAAAATGCAGTTTAACAATCTAGCTGGAGTGGTTTGAGGTAAAAAGGAAATTAAGTACCCTAATGAAGCAGGATGTGGTCAGTGTATGCTGCAGTTCTTCAGTTTAGCTGTAGCACTTGCACCATGCAGCACCGTGTTAGGAGAAAGCACCAGGCTGCAATGTCTGAAGACAGCTGGTGGACAAAGATTATGTTGCAGCAAGCCGATCAGCAAAAGTGTGATGCGCACGTGAGGCCAGATGCCATCAGTCGGTGAGGTAGAGAGTGAGGGATTCAAAAAAGTTCCGTTGTTTGGTCAATTCTCTTGTCAAACGTGGGTATTAAAAATTTTTGCTTTAAAATACACGAGTGAAAATTGAAATACTCACCACAAAATGGTTTGATTTTCATTTTCTGCGTGGTGTAACAAAAACAAAAAACAATCAAAAAGGTGATTATATGGTGTTGCGGGTTTCCAATGTGCCAGGCAGTGTTGCTAAAGCAGAATCTCATATGATTTTAGAAACGGAAAACCAGTGGCCATCATACATATCTATCAATGCATAACATACTGTATGCAGGGTTGGGGAGTTGGGCTAAAGCCTATCCCTGCTGACACTGGGTCAGGTGGGGGGGGGGATTGTACACCCCAGACAGGTCCCCAGGTCCTCACAGGCCTGACAAACACCCACACAACTACAGAGACTTTCACACCTAGAGTGAACCTATGAATGTCTTTGCGCTGTGGGAGGAAGCGCGTATAAAGGGGAAATTTTTGTTTTTTCAAACCTTGTTGCCAAAAAGAAGACAGAAAAGTGACCGAAGTTTGGCCTTTATGCCATTTGGAACTGCTGTGACTAAATCCACTGAAAAACATAAAAGAGCGAGGTGATTTTTCATGCAAATTCAGTTTCTAGTTAATGGCTGCATCAAAACAAAATTAACCTGCAGTGACATCCCAAGTTGAGATATCTGTACAAATCACACAACCTCATGTTACAATTTGAAAAAAAATGGAATTAATTAAGAACAGTGAAGTGTGCTCAAACAAACATTAATTAATCTTTCAGGCTTGTTTGTGTTTGAATGCTCCCATGGTACCTTTCCTGCTGGATGGTTTTCATCAGTGATGCTATCAGAAACTAAAGTCAGTATCTGCAATCTGTGTAAATACTGATAAGCACTGTGAAGATTTTGCATCTTTTGGAAATCTGCTTTGCACCCGAGTTTTTACACCGCAAAAGCTTCAGCAATACACCAGTGACAGTGTCTCTCAGTGTGGCTTCCTGTGAAGATAGGTCATGTTCTCTGTCTCAAAGTATCTGCAGACTCTTTAACCTCACCTGACTGTTTGCGCAGTTTCTGTCTTCGCCGATTCCCTCAATGGATTCAGCCTGATTGATCGTAATGACTTTGGGGTGCTCAAGCATGGCTCGAAGTGCACTGGGGACCGCTTTCTCCCTCCTGCTCCTCGCCCGAATTATACAAGGTAATCCTGGATCACACATGCTGTTGCTCATATAATATAGCAGCAAAAGATGGGATTTGATATGTGTATTGGCTATTTTGGTGCGACAAGCTGCCTCAGTATAATGCTTTGATTTTATCTGCCTGCATCCCAGCGGACTGCAGTTTATAATATCCACTTCAAAATGTAAGAGATTTCGTCTGCTCACTTTTCTTCCTTCCACTGTTGTCTGATGTGCTTGACAGGGCAACAGGATGTTGAGGTGTTTCATTATGAAAAGATGGAAGTAGAAGTGGGCCAGGATGTCACCTTACCTTGCGCCATAAAAAGGAGCACTAATCTCCAAATGGTCAACATTGAATGGAGTAGGAATAAAATTAAGAACAAAAAGCTGGGTCTGTACAGCCCCATGTTTGGAAAAAATATATTTGTGCCCAATGTCACCATCCAGATTGAGAACAACTCCATGGCCTCCTATCTGCACCTCTACGGCGTGACAAAACAGAACAGTGATGTCTACTTATGTGACCTCACGGTCTTTCCTCTGGGCTCGATCAGGAGAGAAACACAGCTGCAGATCAAAGGTAAGGCAAACACCACCGCCATACTCACATACACACGGCAGTCTTCATAGAATTAAACATTTGGATGATGTGCAGTAACTTTCAATCTGATCGTCCATTGTGCATATTTCATGTTGCTCCTGATTGCATCAGGCTCCTCTGCCAGTCTCAGTCTCAGTTATTTACTTCTAAGCAATGTATGAAATAATAGTAAGAACTCATCTGCAGGACAGGTTTTGTTTGCTATGAAACATATATTGTCTTCCCTGTTGTGTTTTTTCCCCCTTGTCAGTCTGTTCAGTGATTGCTGGCACAATACATCCTGCCCTTCAGCTGCAAGTGAACACAATAAAGGTGTCACAATAAAGGCAGAAGACAATTATGGCGGTGGTGTTTATGTGTGTTGCTCCTGACTTAGCTGGGAGTTGCTGATAGAATTCTTGTGTTGTCAGTCCACATTAACCCGACATTGCCTCTCTATTAAATGCAAATGTTCAAATAAAGTGCGATGCGGCGAGCCCTGTTGAAGTCCATGCTGGAGAAAAGGTCACAGGGTGTCCCCCCTTCCCAATGCATGGAACAGGTGGACCAAAATGAGGGAGAAACAAAAAATAAAACTGCTAATCAGACCATTTCCACCATTCGAGCCAATTTCTCTCCATTCACTGGATATGATTAGATTGCCGCCTACGTCAGGCCCTAGGACACAAAGGCACCTTTTAAATTTGAAAAGTATTCATATGTCAAAGAGTTTATCGTCGGCTAACAGCAGCCACAAGTCTATGGATGGGTGAGCATCTTCATTTCTTCCTTTCTTTTTCTTTTCTGCAGTTTTTCTCTTTGTGTCACACTCAATTTCAGCATTTCCCTCGGGCAAGATTAACCACCTAGCAGCAGGGCCCAAGCTGATGCTTGACTTTTGTTATTATTGTGTAAGTCACTTAATTTTAATTCTAATTAGCTGAAAGGCAATATTCAAAGCATTCGAAGGCCTCAGCCGTTTTAAGAGCACGCACCAGCAACTGTGATAAATTGCCAACTTTAAGAGTGTAACTTTCAATTATTTGCTGTGAATCAATCGCACTGGGGATAACACTGAACTGAGCTGGACTAAAGCAGCATTTTACATTGTAGAACAAGCAAACTGCACGTCATCTGCCCCCGCTGGTGATAACACTTGGCATAGTGCTATGAGTGGGCTGTGCTTAAGTATCAAAATAATCCCCCCTGGCTGTCTAATTTCTCATCCTGCGAGTCTCTCATGTGAATACAAATAAGAAACAAAAGTAAGAATGCAAGTCGCCACACAGACGTCAGAACTCACTTCCTGCACTTCCTTTCCCACTTTCACAAGAGCAAACACACTTTGGGTTAGTACATCTTAAATTAGAGGTTGTTAAAACATATTTAGTATGATTGTAAATAAGCAAAATTTAGCCTCACAGGGGATGTGGGCTGGCATTAAAGGCATTCAGGGGTGTGTGTTTGTGGCTAAAAATAGAAAAATAACTGGTGCACACATGCAATTATTACTCAAGAAGCTCCAGGAATCTGTCCCCATTCATTCACAGTGTGGGTTCTTAAATTAGATCTATACCTTATTTTGCCTTCTGATTATGCACATTGGTCATAAATGCCAATTCTGCTCATGTTTTAATGAAATATCACTGTGCACTGTGCGCCATATTTTAAAGTTTCTTGATGCGTCACTGGTATATCCTATTGAAAAGATGAGTAAAGAGCCAGATGTTGCTCCCTTGGGAGGGAGCGATGCATCAGACTATTGCCTAGCTGAAAAGTTATTGCTTCTGCTGAAATAATAAGATCCTGAAAACAAGTTATTCGTTGACATTTTGGTTTGTTCATATTATATAGCTGATACAAGACAATTTTGGTAAGAAAGTTTTTCTCAACATACCACATTGCTTTGAACTGTTTTTGGTACCACAGTGACACCCCTAACCACTGCTGTACATATATCGAATGCTGACAGCACATTCATTTTAGACCTCCTTGCTTTATACTTTCAGATCCTGTGACACTACAATCTAACAGATTGACCAAGTCGGCAAACAGCAGCTCTACCACATCAACAACCAATGAGCATTCAACCACTGACACTGAAGTAACTTGGACCATGAGTACAGCTGTAACAGATACTCCAAGCCCAAGTTATGTTAGAATCACCACTGGAGATAATGTATCTTCTTATACAAATGATACACAAACCAGTGTCACATCATCCCCTGCCCCACATTCTGACCCCTATCACCTCGACAATTCGGATAAGGGGGTAACCGCGACTCACACTTTTAGCACGTCGCCTTTCTCAGACCAGACTGTGGCCAGTAATCTAGCCACAAGTTATGGTTATACAGAGTCCAGATCAACGGAGGAGGTGAGGAATGAGTCCATGCCGCATACCGAGCAACCAGAGGTCAATCCCTCAACAAGCCTGGAGGAAAACAGCACCATGGGATATGTTACAGAAAACTCTGACAGCCCTGATTCAACCCCAATCCTGAGCACTAGAAATATTGTAGACAGTAAGGAAAAAGGTAAGCACTGTGGAAACAGCCGGTTCTGGCCATGTGATTGAGCCTGAAATGTTACAAAATGACACAAGATAGACCTCTATGTCAATTCCTACTGGGGATATGTCTAAAAATCGGTTTGACCTTTCAATGGCCTTGAAGTTTTACTCAGAAAACCCAGAAGTTAATGATCGGTAGCCATTGCCAAATGACACCAGTTGGATCCCGATCGATCAAGCGATTCCGGAGCTATGGGAAAAATAAATGTAGTGACATTGACTTTGAACATTGAAAGCCCAAAACATAATCATCTTTGCTGTCATTCACAAAATCACACCAGTTGGACCTCTAATATTACATTTTTCCCAGAATTGTGAGCAAAATAACATGGTTTTTGACCTTTGAGTGACTTTGACCTTTGCCCGACAAAATAAAATCGGCTCCAGGATGGGTGACTGACCTTTGATGAAAATTTGATCTAAATACATTAAGTTGTTTTGGAGTAATCTTCCTAACTAAAACATAGCTTTCTCCAACTTTGTTGGTGGAGGTAATTCCTAAGTGATACACTATGTCTTTGTCTGAAACTGACCTTTTAGTGATATCCTGAGCTTATGCTGCAATTAACATTGTTTGTGGCCAACAAAGTGAAGCAAGTAGCTGCAGTTCCAGGATGTAAACAATAAAAACATGTTTTTAAAGCAAGCACTTTGCTTCCACCATCTGCAACGTCGTCGCACATGGAGGCTCCACAGATTGGATTTTTCTTAACCTCTGAAGGCTAGATTGGCTTTATAAGCTAGAAATCAAAAGGTGTGTCAACTTCTACAAGTGGAGTCCAACCAGGTGAGAGAGGAGAGGAATGCAGGATAGAGGCAAAACGTTTTACATTGTAACTTAAACATTTGTCCTCAATATGTGTTGAAGTCTGCAGGGTTTCACCAGAGCAAGCTTACAAATATCTTACAAACATATCATCCAAAACAACACCTTTTTTCTTTCTCTTTATATGCTTCTTAGATACCGATGGTGTACAGAGTCATCTTTTGCTCATGTTAATGGTCGTTCCAGCGCTGGTATTGATCGCCGTGGCTGGCTTACTCTACAGGAAGCAAATGGTAAAGAAAAGGTAAAAAAAAATTAAAAAAAATAGATTAAAAAAAATCTATCCACTCAACCATCCTCTACACCTGCTTTTGCTTATTCTGGGTTATGCACTGGGTGACCCTGAAAGGTGGGCGGAAAAAAAAAAAAGAAAAATCGATGAGTCCGATAGATGAACGTGACCTATAATAGCTGCCTGTTTCCTGGCTGCAGCTAACTTTCAAGCAGTGGCCCCAGTCAATATCTGTGCTCTCTCTGCAGGATGGATCTTCCACCTCCGTTCAAACCTCCTCCACCTCCAGTCAAGTATGCAGCTGCACGGCGCAGAGAGACAGCCTCGACACAGCCTTTCCCCATTGCAAGGTGCAATTCGGAAATAGAATTTACCAATAATAAACCAAAGTTTATTGTTGTATAAAGTCTAATATTCTGACAGTTATAAATTGCATGCCGTAGAAGTTGTACAGAGTCTTACCTTCTGGTGTGGTCACAAACACCTGCAAGCAAACAGGAGGATATGTGGCTTCTCGTTACTGTAATATATGAAACGCTGTATAATTATGTCTTTATTTTTCTAATGAAATCTATTGAAATTCATGATTTTTTTGAAAATTAAAGGTTGCCCTCGTTTTATGTCGCACCACTACACTGCAGTTGTTTGTCTCAATTTTTGTGGCTTTCTTGCCTGCTGTATTTTAAGATTATATATGGTTGATGTACTTCATGTGGTCTGTAAAGACCTGCTGCTATGCCTTAATATTATTTAGAATTTCCTGCCTAAAAGCAGTGACTTCCTCTAACTGTCAGTCATTTTCGGTCCTGGTTAACACCACAGGCCACATGCACAAAAGGCTAGCAACTTTAACAAAGAGTGGATAGCATCATCTACCTACCTACTTCTCAGAGTGGTGTTTGTGGGGTCACAATCTCCATGTCCTGCTGACAACTACACAACAAACTGTGATGCAATATTCTGTGACTTTGGTGAACTGAACTTCTACATCCTCTGGGAGAGTTAAGAATCTCCTCTCTGCCGCTGTTCCTGAGGTTTTATCCATTTTCTAAACTAAAGGGTCCAAGGACAGAGAGTCCCACAGAGTATGATTCTGGGCTGTATGAATAAAACCTTAAATGACTACCATCACACCTGGGAATTCAGTGTAAATAAAACACAGCTTTTCTGATTCATTAACATTTACTGGTTTTGTTTGAAAATGTTCTGCGTCCGTCGATTTTTTTTTTTTTTCTTTTAAAATAGGCCCACTAAAAATGTTCAGACACTCCAAATACATTTTTTTTTTTTATTCAGTAAAAATACAAAACACAATTGCACTGAAAATCTCTTTGACAATTGTATTTTAAATGTAATTTTCTGGCCACAATGACAGAATCATAATGTGTTTGCGTCCCCACACAACCTTTGCAACCTGCAACCTTTTATATAATTTGTATTCATGATCAGTAAGAAGTTATGCAATATTTTTCCACATTGTTTTGTGACAATTAGTGAAATGAATCCATTTTTCCATTTACACACACGCATCCTGAAGCCGCCAACAAACTGCCGTCTCCACGGCGGCCCAGGTGACTCCGCACTGTGTCTCAGAGTGAGGTTTCCTGTTTGCAACTGACGAGCAGACAGTTTTTTCAACGTGTTGTGATACGGCAGAGGTAACTGAGGGGGGTGTAAAAATAGACATCACCGGCTGCGCGCGGCGGTGCTCCATAGACCCGAGAGCGTTTGCGTCAGACCCATTTTGTTCAAGACGCAGGGGATATGGCAGGTAGGGTCATGGCAACTTCCAG
>KV751332.1:7043956-7063124 GCA_001698575.1 Mola mola | reverse complement strand
AACCTTCACAGTCCCATATCTGCTTTGCCGCTGTAAATAATGTCAGAAACCACTTCAGCTGCACGTTTCAAACATTGAGTATTATATGACTTTTTCTTGTCTAATTTAAATTTAAGGTATAAATGTTCTTTACCCTAAATGTGTTGCTTTTATTATGGTGGAAGTATGCTTACTCACACGTTTTGATCTAGTGTGGATTATATTCAGTGAGGAGACAAGACAAGACGCAGATCCAAAGAACCTTTGCAATAAATGTTTTATATTTATGACAGATGTTATTTTGAGGTCTCCAATTTCTGAAACACTTAATGCTCACTAAGATTAGGGCAGTGTGGTAGAAAGTGTTTTACACAAACGTTGCGGCTTCCTGTGAGTTTTCTGTGGTGAGTTAGAGCTACGCGATGGGTCTCAAAACACCACAAAATCATCAGTTAGAGTATTATTTCTTTCTTTCCTTAACTGCTTAGTGAAGGTTCCGGGATCAGTTTACAACCTGGTTGCAGAGCACTCGGAGAGTGTGTACAAATTTAAAGTAGGGATGCATGATATATCAGCTGATATCTAAAATATTACTGCGATACGGAGTTCAGTCGCTAGGACCCATTAGCTCAACAAGGCTGCAATTAATTGCCAACGTTTTCTGCTGCTCTCTGGTGTTTATGAAAGACAAACAAATTTGCCTTAGCCTGTTAGAGCTAATTTTAGAGCATATCATTGGCCACATCCCACCTGGCCTGTGTCTTAGCAGCTGTAGCTGGAACTTCTATCACATTACTAACAGGAAGCTACACTGATTGCTTCAACTTACAGATGCAGTATCGCAAGTGTTAGGAAATGGCGCAGTACAGACTAAGCAACAGTGAGCCCTGTTGCTTCACTTGCTCTTGTTCATGGGGAAGGACACAGGTATCTGTTTGCTCAGCAAGACCTTTTGTTGACAGTTACAGACTGTTGAATGTAAAGTGGAACTCACACTTTACCTCATGTCAGTTTATAAATGTCACATGTCTATATAAGGATCAGCATAAACCACCCCTCTCAATTGGAATATAATTTCTTTCCGAATGAGCCGAATCGGATAAGAATCTTCCAATTTACCTTTTTACATCAAGCATTTTTATTCTGATCAGCCCTTTATTCCGAATATTTGTGTCCATGTAAACATGACTAGTGACAGTTACAGACTGTTGAATGTAAAGTGGAACTCACACTTTACCTCATGTTGGTTTACAAATGTCACATGTCTATTGTCACTGCCATCAGTTATTGCTTAAAGGTGCAACATGTAAAATTTGGTCTCAATTTTAGTTAAAACATTAATTTTATCAACAGAATGTGAAGAAACAACAGGGTTGTGTATTAGAAATATCAAGTTATACCGTCTGACGGGTAACATTCGACAGTTACTGTCATTTTGCATCATCGGCAAGCTATCGGGACTCACGTGAAGAAATGTTACTCTTGCGGAGAACTAAGGTTTATTCAGCATTTAATTCAGCTTCTGATACGTATAGTTATGTTTTCTGTTTGGTGTCAGCTCATGAAGAAACAGGGAAACCAATTGCATGCTTTATTATCAGACTGCCAATAAGGGAAACGTCTTACACACTTTGACTTAAACTGTGGGATCACAGCCACAGACTTTGAAATGGCCACAAACTGAAGTACAAGCAGCACTACACAAGCACAGCATCTTTAGCAGCTTTTGCCCGATTAATCAGGAAAAATACCTTCTCTGACATGAATATGCATCTACATTATTATCAGATTTTTATGATTCTAACAGCTCAAATGGCCTCTCTCTCTGAATACTTACGATCAGCAACATTATTAAGATTCAAGAGGTTTTATTGGCTGTTTGTACAAGCACAAACAGTACAGGTGCATATGACATTGCAGTGCAAACTCATGTGTTTATGTTATGTGCTAAACCTTTGTGTACATTGTGCTGACTTTGATGTGCAGTCAACACAATGTGCACACACGTTTAGAACCATAACAAAAAAAGGGATGCATTTTATGAAGTTTTAAACCCTCACAGTTCAGGAGCTATGGGCTTAGCTTGAAAACATTGGACTTCCCCTTTAAAATTTGTTATCAGCGCTGGCCAAAATTTTTAAAATGTGTGCATCCCTACCTGTAAGCTTTGTTGCTTATAAATAGAAATGATTCCCATATTCTTAATCCGTAATAGCTAATAAAATGAGGTGGATTTTCTTAAGGCGCAGCATGGTGGATGGTGTGGATGTTTGGCGCACAGTTTAATGAACCAACTGCTGTGAGACTGACAAAGTGACTGCAGTCCAGTGACAGCAGAGAGGAAAACATGAAACGGGCGGTACGGTGAATAAAAACAAGCGTCCTTAGAAACCCGGTTTCGTGTTTGTCTCCGAACGGGGGGAGGAGGGGCGCTTTGGCACGTGACTAGTCAGCTGACTCTCTGCGCCTTTCATGAGCGAGCGCCGAAGCCCGGAATCACAGCAGGAGGACGGCAACGGAACGCGGTCGAACCAGTCGGTCAGCACGCTCGACGCGAGTGGAAGCCCAGGAGAATTCACCACATCCCGGCGACGACGACGACGACGACGTCGTCGACGTCCGCCTCCTCGGTCCGCACTGTTCGGAGCTAAGGTGGCAAGAACGAGTCGAGGTCTGTTCCTCCTTCGGATGTGTGGGTGAGTCGAGTCAAAGTGTGAAGCGACACCCCGGACTGTGACTTCCTTGACGGCTTGTACGTGTCCGCACAGAGATTGACGGACCCCAGAGGACGCCCACCGGAACAATGAGGCTCCCCGCCGTGGTGCCATCTTTGGGGCTGGTAGCCTGCGTGCTGTTTTTAACGTTAGCCCCGCCGGGGTCCTGTCATCCGGCACCGACGGAGCAGCGCAAGCTGTTGTTGGTGGAGCGGTTCGGCCACCCGGGCGTCGGATTCAACTGGAGAAACCTCACCTGCCCAATGTGCAAAGCTCTCTTCACCGTCCTTGACGTGGCCCTTCTGGTAACGTTTGAACATCTTTACTCTCAAATTCTCCATAATTATCCATAAGTGAAGCCTTAACAATCCTTCCATCTCATTAGATGGCGGTTGTTGTTTTTAAACCTACTAATTACAACACATTGCAGTCCGGGAAGTCGTTGCCTAGTGAACATTTAATATGTTCTAGGCACCTTACACGCACACTAAAATGTTTCTAGCAGTTTACTGTTTTGAATTTTGAGAATTATGTCCTGCAGCTAGAAAAACAATTGAATATTTTATTGCAACTTGATAAGCAACAATCATCAAAACAGAAAAGGCTTGAGAAATTTCACTTTACGGAAAACCTTTTCATGAGATTCCACTTTTTTTTTTTTTTAAATTACTTTTTTCTTTTGAGACGCACTAGTATATTGATCATTTCTACTTGCCTTATTATTAATGTTTTGTTCAACTTAATTCACTGGTTTTTAAAACTGTGAGATAATTACATTCAGGTCACAAAAAAATGCAAGCATACTAGTTTTAGACCACACCAGGTGACCGCTGATACAGGCCCAATCAAGTTTGCAAACAAATGTGGCGTATGACGCAAAGGTGATTTAGCACAGAAGCATGGTTTAACACATAAAAGTCTCATGTCTTTAATGGCGTACCTGCGCCTGTTATTTAAACGCCATAGCTCTTGACTTTAAAAAATATACTTTAACATTCATTTTATTGTTCAGGTCATCTGCCTCAAAACAAGAGTGTTTCTTAGCCAAAGTGTTATATTGTGGTCAGCTATGCAGGTTCACGGGTTTGTCACTAGTTAGTAAAGCATCATGTTTGCAGTCCTTTGCAAGGAAATTTAGCATTTCTGTTCTGCCTTTCTGCCTTTTGCTAGAGCAATACAAATGAGGAGTGGGTGGCACGTGCCGTTGGTGATGCGTGCATCCGGCTCCATTTGGCTGACGAGCAGGTGTGTCGATCAATTACGGAGCTGTTCAGGGACGACTTCATCCGAGCTCTGCAAGAGTCCTTGCTGTGGCCCTCTGAGGCATGCGGCGTGCTGGTGGGCCCTTCCTGCGGCAAGTTCGACATTTACGCACCCTGGAACATCACCTTGCCAAAGGTCCCCAAGCCCCCTGTTACACCACCCACCCCTCCTAAACCTGGTTCTCCGCAGAGCAGAATCCTGTTCCTAACCGATATCCACTGGGACCAGGTTAGCGTGTCCAATTGCGAGATTAGGCAATTCCACATAAATACAGCAAAACGGCAAGAAGCTTTTTGGTCACCTGGCCGCTTTTAAAAATGACCTCTCCACTGACAGGAGTACGAAGCCGGCAGCAGTGCAGACTGCAAGGAGCCTCTGTGCTGCCGTAAGGACTCGGGCTTTCCCAGCTGGAGGCGGAGGGAGGCCGGGTACTGGGGAACCTACGGTAAGTGCGACCTGCCTCTGCGAACGGTCAAGAACCTGCTGGAAAATGCAGCCCTCGCTGGACCCTGGGACTGGGTGTACTGGACTGGAGACATACCGGCGCACAATATTTGGTCTCAGACCAGGAATCAGCAGCTGACAGAGCTGAAAGTCATCTCCAGGCTCATCCACAAGTAATTTTTTTCACCTTTTTTATTCTGACATACGAGCATGATTACTTTTGTTTTTCACAATGTATTAGGCGTGCGGTGAGGTATTTTTGTAGATCACATTAGCAGTGATAATAAGCCTCTGAAGCATAGCATTGAAATGGCAGACCTTTCCACCATGTTGCTGGAGATTGATGATGACCGTTGGGTTGTGCTCTAATTTAACCTCATAACTGCTTTGTACTTTGACTCAACATGTTGACGACAATCATTGTTTTCGCTGCTGCTCTGGTTGCTGATTTACTCTGGTGTTTGTCCTGGGCTACCTGAAATTGATCCTTTACCTCCCCCCTCTGTTCAGATATCTTGGACCCGATGTGATAGTCTACCCTGCAATAGGGAACCATGAAAGCACACCAGTGAACAGCTTCCCGCCGCCCTTTGTTCACGGCAACAGGTCCAGCAGCTGGCTTTACAGCGCAATGGCAGAGGAATGGTCACCTTGGTTATCAGTGCAGGCGTTGAAGACTTTGAGGTTGTTGACTTTCATGTTGTCATGTGTTTATTTTATGTTCTAAACCTGTGTGTACATTGTGTTGACTTTGATGTGCAGGTCAGATCTTCCTGTAGATGAGGAGTGTTTTTAAATAAGAACATCAAGCAAAGTCTTAGATTAATTTGTATGTGTGTTTTTATGTTCATTTCTCAGAATATAATTTCTGTGTACAGAGACCTGAGGAGGGAAAAAAATCACTGCTTGAATCCTATAACCTATAACTGCATCCTTTGGATTTAATTTCAGGCGTGGAGGGTTCTACACTATGGAGATTCAGCCTGGTCTCAGGGTGGTCTCTCTCAACATGAACTTCTGCTCTCGTGAAAACTTCTGGCTGATGGTGAACTCTACTGACCCCGCTGACCAGCTGCAGTGGCTTGTCACTGTTCTCCAGGCCAGTGAGGACAAGGGAGAGAAGGTGAGTAGAGCAGCAAACAACAAACAAGACACTGGCAGAAAATACTGGGTCAGTTTGTTGACTTGACAGTGTTTAAAAAAAAAAATGCCCAGTGTGGTTTTAATGAGGCTCAGGTTTGTGCAACACATCAGTCACATGCTTCATTATAAATGTGAATAACGACTGTTGCTTACATGTGGTCACTGGAACATGCCAAGAGTTTGCAATAAAAAATATTCTTGTATTAGTATAATAATCCTCCTCTATCCACCTGGTTTAGGTGCACATCGTTGGCCACATCCCACCTGGCCTGTGTCTTAGCAGCTGGAGCTGGAACTACTATCACATTATCAACAGGTAGCACATGGATTGCTTCAACTTTCAGATGCAGTGTCCCAAGTGTTAGAAATGGGCACTGGACAGACTTGTGTGCCCTGTAGCTTCACTTGCTGTTGTCCGTGGGGAAGGACACGAGGATCTGCCTGCTTGTTGACAGTAGCTATGTGTACATGCGCAACATTTCTTAATCCGATTAAAAAATTTAAGGGGTTGGAAAGTCCGAATCCACTGTTTATATGGATGCTAAATAGAATAATCCTGTCGTGACGTGCGTATATGCGCACCAAGCTTTTATCGGAATAGCAGCATTTTGACATGTACTTTTTTTACCCCAAAACAAGAAGTCGCGATCGGAATAAGGATCAGCATAAACCACCCCTCTCGATTGGAATATAATTTCTTTCCGAATGAGCCGAATCGGATAAGAATCTTCCAATTTACCTTTTTACATGAAGCATTTTTATTCTGATCAGCCCTTTATTCCGAATATTTGTGTCCATGTAAACATGACTAGTGACAGTTACAGACTGTTGAATGTAAAGTGGAACTCACACTTTACCTCATGTTGGTTTACAAATGTCACATGTCTATTGTCACTGCCATCAGTTATTGCTTAAAGGTGCAATATGTAAAATTTGGTCTCAATTTTAGTTAAAACACTAAATTTATCAACAGAATGTGAAGAAAGAACAGGGTTGTGTATTAGAAATATCAAGTTATACCGTCTGACGGGTAACATTCGACAGTTACTGTCATCTTGCATCATCGGCAAGCTATCAGGATTCACGTGAAGAAATGTTACTCTTGCGGAGAACTAAGGTTTATTCAGCATTTAATTCAGCTTCTGATACGTATAGTTATGTTTTCTGTTTGGTGTCAGCTCATGAAGAAACAGGGAAACCAATTGCATGCTTTATTATTAGACTGCAAAGAAGGGAAACATCTTACACACTTTGTGACTTAAACTGTGGGATCACAGCCGCAGACTTTGAAATGGCCACAAACTGAAGTACAAGCAGCACTACACAAGCACAGCATCTTTAGCAGCTTTTGCCCGATTAATCAGGAAAAATACCTTCTCTGACATGAATATGCATCTACATTATTATCAGATTTTTATGATTCTAACAGCTCAAATGGCCTCTCTCTCTCTGAATACTTACGATCAGCAACATTATTAAGATTCAAGAGGTTTTATTGGCTGTTTGTACAAGCACAAACAGTACAGCTGCATAGGACATTGCAGTGCAAACTCATGTGTTTATGTTCTAAACCTTTGTGTACATTGTGCTGACTTAAATGTGCAGTCAACACAATTTACACACAGGATTAGAACAGAAAATAAACAGAAAATAAACACAATGTACACTGTGGTGTCAGTGCTTGTACAAACAGCCAATAAAGCCTATGTCCTATGCTCGTATAGTTCAGGTGCATAGGACTTTGCAGTGCTAACTGTTCAAATGAGGAAAAACTGCATAAATAATAAACATACAATTTAAACACTCACTATACACACAGATGCTTTTGTATAGCGAAAATGCACAGTTTAGTTATATAGCACATGACTTAATGTGATATTGCAGCAATGGTGTTTCATAACATGTATATTAGTCTGCTAGCTTTTGAAATAATGCTTAAGTTGCTTATTCACTATCGTAAATCCAGTGGAAGTTTGACTGACGGCTTTCACACCATTCTAAATGAACCACACTAGGCACACAAATGGACCTGAATCAGTTTTAACAGAACCAGCCTGAGCTCTAGTGGTGCCAGAGGCTGCGTCAGGTCCCAGTTGCAGTTGAGCTGAGCCCCGCTGCCCTAGATGACTGAACCACTTCTTTGAGCTGTAACTCTGAGCTAACAATTGCTGTAGCTGCAGCTATGAATAGACGATATAGTGACAACAGTTGTTGCTTAATCTGATGACTGTCTCCCTCCTTTTTTTTTTTTTTTTTTTTTATTTTTTTTTTTTTAACCTTCAAATTCTGGCTCTTTGACAAATTGCACTTTTTGACTGAATAAGAAAGAAGAGTTGTGACGTGTTCTTGTGTGTGTAATGTCCCATATTTCTTTCATTCAGATATGAAAGTACAATCACTGGGCAGTTTTTTGGCCATACACATCTGGATGAGTTCCAGATGTTTTATGACGAGCCGACCATGACCCGCCCATTAGGAGTGGCATTTATTGCTCCCAGTGTCACGACTTACATTAATCTTAACCCAGGTGAGTTAATAAACTTGGTTCCCCTGACCTCTCAGGAGCAGACACAGTTTTTAATGTCACTCCATTTCTCTCTTAAGGTTATCGTGTCTACTATGTGGATGGGAATTACAAAGGCAGCTCTTGGCTGGTGCTCGACCACGAAACGTACATCCTCAACCTCACAGAGGCGAACCATGGCCCAGGAGCACCCGATAGCACGCCAGAAAAGAATCCCAAATGGAAGCTTTTATACCGTGCCACCCAGGCCTATGGGCTGAGCAGTCTGTACCCCTCTGACCATAACCGTCTGATGCAGGCCTTTGTCAAAGATGACCAGGTCTTCCAGAAGTTCTGGTACTTAAGACATAAGGGACACGTGTCAGAACTCTGCAAGGATGCGTGCAAAACTACAGTGCTGTGCCTCCTGCGAAGCGGGCGGTACAATGATCTCGAGAAGTGCAACCTCTATAGCAGTTTGGACAGAAATTTGGCCCGAGCTGCCAGAAAAATCCTTTGTTGACCTGACCTAGGGACTGAATGTATTGGTTCAGGTAAGGCGGTAAGACCAAATATGAAATTGAGCAAAAAAGTTAGAAAGGTTCTAACATTGAATCTGGAAAGTTCTCAGTTGTGTTTTCAGTAACCCTTTTTAGGAAGGGTTGAGGTTTGCAACATGCCTTGAGTTTGTCAATGGCTGGTTTGTAGTGCCATCTGGGCTTGAAATTGTCCTGAAAAATGTTGCGGTAGATCTGGTGTACTGGGTGCCTCCTATCAGGGAAAATAATGTTATCCTTGGTGACAACTTTGTAACTTTTAAAGCTGTATAAATGCTGTTCTGCTTTAGGATATCTTGCATCCATTGTCAAAATGCTAAATGTTATTGTCTATGAGGATTATCAGGATAGTTTTCATGGGTTGCAGTATTCAATAGAATGTAAATTCCTTATATGCTTTCTCATGAATTTTTAGTATTCTTGTTGCATTAAAATTAATGACCATCTTTCCTTTTGACTTTTCCCACACTTCGCTGAATGCGATTTTTCACTGTGATTTGAATTTTGTTGTAGGATTCGGGCTGAATCTGGGATTAATGGAGCTCAGCCGTCGTGTCTCAGGTTAGAGCTTTGCTGGTACGTGGTATATTAACTCATTTTTGACAGCATTTCTATTGTGTGGGAGGGAGCCTTGTCAGTTTCTGGAGGATCAAATGCCTCAGAGGTCCTCATAGCTGAATAACTCACCGCATTTACCATTAAGGTTTACTTAAGTCTGCACTTTAATTCCCTTTTGGTCATTGTTTAGGTTCAACATAAAACAAGTTTGATAGACCTCAAGTGTGACATGCATGGGAAAGTTTTGCGATCTTGGTCTGTTCAAGCTGTGGTGTATGAGAAATAATTCAACTTGTAAAATAAACATGTTAAGATGGTTTAAATTATGAAAGATTTCATCTGATTCATTTTTTTTTTTTTTTTTTTTTTTTTTTTTTGAGGGGTAATGCAAATTCTCAAAACGTGGGTGAAACTGTTGCATATTTTTTACTTAACTGAGGCCTGCTGCCTTCAACACTGACTCAGGGTGGCGCTGTGAGATGTCCACAGCTGACTCGTGTGCTTAACTCCATTCACTAATAAATCACTCAGTAGCTAAATGGACTACTGAACTACTCTTGGAGGGGATGAATCATAGCACTAAAGGGTGATTCAAGAAACAAATGAATTAAACTTTTAGCATTACAGTATTTTTTTACATTTTATTTTAGAACACAGGTCACACATACAGGTTGCACCTGGTTCACTCCTGGACATGACTGATTATTTAGTGGTAATTCTTTAAACGTCCCACGTAAATTATCAATGCAGTTGATCTCACTACGGATGAACATTTAAACAAAAGTAATTTTATTCCAAAATTTCTGTTCTTGAGTTAGTGTTCCATTTACAAAAATACACAACTGTGACAAGCCCTTTTTATCCTGTTTAACACTGACAAAAGGGACTTTTTATGGTTCCGAGAAGAACATCGTGACGCCAAAGTCCTCCTTGTACAGGTCCCAGGTCTTTGGTTTGTGTGGGTTGTCCAGCTCTTCTCTGGGTAGAAACAGCCTGAAGAGAGTTTGGAGGTCAGCATAAATGTCAACACAGAATTTGACACCTTAAAAATCAAGTCATTATTAACTGTGAAACTTACTTGTTATCCACTATGAAGGAGGTATTGAACCAGAAGTAGTACGGAACATCTTCGTATCCTTTTGGCAGACCCTAAAGGGAGATGTGACCAGAAACTGCATGACAAGACAGCCTGACATCAAAATGAAACCACTTTATATACGCAGAAAAAGCACTCACAGCGCTTGATTCAAACATGACCTTCACGTCTCCTTCAACCACAGGCCCATTCTGTAGGCTGATGACTGCTGCATTGTTGCCCACATCAGGAAATACCTTTAAAACAGCGGAAATGCATGATTCATTCCATCAACAGATGAACAAGTGATGTGATTGATGTGAGAACTTACTGTGCAGTTCTCCTGCTTGGCACACACACACTGAAACACCAGCTCTTTCTTCAAAATGATTTTCACCCTGAGATCGCTGCCGTCACCTTTACCCACACCTGAGCGGGAGCGCAAAAAGCAGATATAAACATGCGCGCAAGTAGTATTACAGCTAAAGCATTGGAGCTGTTTCGCCGAGTTCTACCTGCTATGGAGTGGATGCGGATGCTCTTGATCACGAGGCTTTTCGGTGGCGGCAGCTGTCTGTTGAACTTGGTCTTCATAATCTCATAGTAGCCCACGTACCGGCTCTGCGGTCCATACAGACACAACGTTGTTCAAACATGTCGTATTTAAGAGAAAATCTCACAGCTTCTGGCTGGTTCTCACCTGAGAGGGAGTCTCCACTCCCTGAAACTTGGAGCTCTGACTCTTATCCGTCCTCCTCTCACCGAAATACTCCAGACTGTCCTGGTGGACAAACACAAATTAATCTTTATTGTCCTTATTTTTGATATTAGTGCCCAATGGGTAAGTTTGGTTTGAAGACTGGGAACTCAGCATTCCTAAACAATAAAAACATTACAAGTATACGCGTGTAATTCTACACACCAACATCACTTTGAGCCATGGACAAGCGCTTCTACAGACATCAACACACACTCTTACAACTTAGCAGTAACAAAACACTGCACATTCAATAAATACTCTGAGACAAATACTTAATTAGGTGAAGATGGATATAATAAATACAGCTAGAAATAATAAAAATTACTTCCAGACAAAGGGATAAGTGTTTCTAAATGTTCTGACACCAATCTAACACTGGGGTACCTGCGCGCTCTCAAACTGGTCGCTGTCGATGAGCCAGGTGCACACCATAGTGCCTGTGCGTCCTGTCAAAGAGAGGCAGCACTATCGTCAGTAGAACGTACATTAAATGTTTTTAAACAGCTGTGCTCCAATTAATATTTTGGTACACTCAAAGGACGACGAAACGCAAACTTTGGCAACACCTTTCCCTCCTTTGCAGTGAATGGCGATGACATTTGTGGGATCAGCCGACATCCACTCCCTCACGCTTGCTGTGTATTTCAGCATGTCCCTGAGTGGAAGAGCAAACATGGTGTTGCTGTAATCTAAACTCGCGTCAGCGTCATTACACGCACAGGCACGGCAGAGTTGACACACGCCACGTCAGAAAGAGTGACTCACTCCAGGGAGGGGACGTTGTGGTCATCAACGAACACCCGCTCCACCTTGTAGTGGAAGAACTGGGGGTCGTAGCCCTTCTCACCTGGAAACCAAAGACGACACCGATGTGATCCCTCGTAACAAAGAATGCAGCGCGCGTGATGAAGGGAAGTAATGACTTACTGCACAGGTTGTAAACTTTATAGTGCCCTTCGTGTTTAGCGTCGAGAAACCTCGCCACCTCCTGCACAAAAGGAAAAGGCGTGCATACTCAGAAATCGCAATGGTGCATAAGAATGGATTTATTTTGAAAGTGCACATTTAGGGAGTCGGTAGCCCTGCCCAACCGGTTTGTGTAAACCTACCCTGATTGGATTCCTGTAGAATGACTGCTTCCCAGAGGAGGGGAAAGACATGGCGATGACGCGGTCTAGCCAAGTCAGTAAAGATGCAATCACATTTTCAGCTCTTAAAAGAGAGTCATTTATAACGATGAGGACATTTTAGTAGCCAGCTGACCTGTGACGTAGGTAAGGTCCAGGTCAAATCCGTCCTTCTGATAGCGCCGCTTGTTCTCAGAAACCTGAGGGAAATAACGAGTCAGCGGGTCAGGAAGCGGGAGACGTCCTCTCTCCCGGTGCCGACTCGGATTCTACACTGTTAGAGATCTCACCATCCTCCTGGTGACCTTCTCCAACTCTTTCTTCTGTGCTGCCAGCCTGAAAACCCTCACCAGGATCATTATTCTCAGGAAACGAAGAAACGACACCACCCTGTTGAAAAAGTATTTTTTAAAAACATTAAAATCTTAAAAAAGGTGTACAGTGGGGTATAATGTAGTTATTGTAAATATACTCTGCATACTGTAGGCTGACATTACACAATTTTAAGATACTGCCTTATTACCAGTATTTCCCATGCAGGCCAATTGTTAAATAATCTGATGGTGATTAAATACTCAATGAAACACTGTTTCAAATCTTGTTTTCGTTCTGCTTGATGTGAAAAGCTCAGAAAGATGAATTGTGTATCACAATCTAATAAAAATCGTTGGTAATCAAACCAACAATAGCTGCATTACTATTTGAAAGACCCTTACGACCCAGTGACAGTAAACAGAGGCTCTCAATGTACAGCAGGTATGTGTCCAGGCTAAACCACACAGCTCCTTTAAAAGAGCATCGGTTGTTCTTAGATGGAGCTAATGGGGGACTAACATGCTGTCACCAAACTCTATGGACTAGTAAAAATGTGTAAAATAACAAGAGTTTAGAGGATGTTAAATGCATGCAGTGTTGGGAAGAGATCCAACCAGGCCACAGAAATGGACAGTTGAGGATTTGGCTGTGGAAAAGGGGGGGGGGTGGAGTAGCTACTGTACCTGGGGAGGAGACTGGCTCCTGACAGGTCGGTGAAGGTGTAAATCATGGTGACCAGCAGGGTGATCACCACCACGCAGGCATCCACGATGTTCAGCTTGGAGCTGAAGTAAACTTTGAACCTAAACGGCGGTTAGTGAAGCACAACGTGAGGCGATTAACATTGCTGCCGGATCACACGGCAGCGTGTCAACATCAAAACAAACAAAAAAAAAAAAGACCCTCAGCTGAAACACTGAGGATTCCAGCACCGGCACTCTGAAGTTCAATGCATGCTTTACGTTTCCTGCGCAGCTTCCGCTTCACAACTTCCCGTTTAACGGCTAATCGCAGTGGATTTCTGCTGACACACCACTCTGGGAATGTTTGTAATCACCTTTCCTGCTCTCACAATCACAGGCCGTCAGCTGTGCAGCCCGAACTGAACTGAAGAGGGTAAGTTACATCTGGGCTTTGGCTGCAGTTTTATCACACGGCATTCCAGCAGAGTGTCAGCAAATCATTAACGTTACAAGAAGGGTTGTCTGAATTATACAGGGACGCGTGACACTGCATCCGCGACCGCGTGAGACACCCCCCAAAAAAAAAAATCAGGCTTCTGTGGATGAGCTTTTACAACGTCTACATGTTCCGCTGGCACTCACCCCTCCACATAGACCCGCAGGAGAACGTCAGCAAGAAAGAAGAAGGAGATGAGCAGGGAAACGATCTCCAAGGCATTCCCCACCTCTCTGTCCTTGGCCGGCAGACACATGTCCACGATCACCAGCAAAAAGTCCACGAGGATTAGCACAACTCCAAATATGCTGGAGGAGAGGACAGACAGCATCTTCAGACATCACCAGGACCTCGATGAGCTGACGCAGTGTCAATCAAAGAACTGAGATCCCAAAACGCACTCACCGAAATCCAAAGGACATGACACAAGGACTTATCTTCTTACGGACATTGCTAGAAAAACAGGAGAGGGTGTACGGTGATGCTTTCACTTTACACGCCTTCTGCATAAAATGTTGTCAAACTCACTAATACACTGTGTCTGGCAGCACAATCGTGTCCTTCCCGTCATCAATCTCCACTTTCGCATCCTCCATCTTTGCAACATTCCTAGTAGAGAGAAGACAGACGGATGGATGACACAGACAGGACAAAAAAAAAATAAAATATGATGATTTGATTTAACAGGCTCGGCTCGTCTCCCCTTTCCTCACCCATTCACACCCGAATCGGAGCCTGGGTCGAAGTGGACAGAGGACATAATGCGCTTGTCTTCCTCCTGCCTCTGCCGAGTCTCTGCATTTCAAGTAGAAACAGAAGCAAAATTGTTTCTGAAGTGACAGTGGAGAAGAAGGGGAACGCATAAATCACAGATAAACCCACTCTGGAAGGTAAACTTGTGCCGTCACGAGCAAGAATGAGCGGAGAGAGTCTCGGAGGAGACGCTGACGCGCCGCCAGCGAGCGAAAACTGTCCAAGACAGTGAACTATTCCGCATTCACCTCTAAGAACCTCTAAGAACAATATTAACAACCGGTCCCGGTCCTTTCCTGCTCTGTTTAGCCTCTGACAGCAGATTATCGTCAGGCTTACCGTGGGGACAGTCATCCGTGAAACTATACAGGAGTTTGTCTCGTGATTTGTTCTTGTGAGGGCGAAGGAAGGCGGCTCAAAGGTTAACTTTTCCGTCCATCCACTCTCCTTCGACGCTGTTTTTTTCTTTTTTTTTCGCAAACGTCGGGGGTTTTAACACTTCCTGATAAAGCTCAGCCCTCTTCACTCATCCTTCCTCTTCACTTTCACACCCGCAAGGCTTTGGCCGCCGTCCGCTAGCCCCGTCCAGCAGCGTTCAGCTCCCCAAAACCTGCTCCCTCCTCCCCGCGGTCCGCATCTGGCTCCAATTAACCGAGCCCGCGGTCCCACACGGCGCCTGCGCCGCCTTTCTGCGCCCTTTCCACGTTTCCGTCAAATATATCCCAACGTTGTGCCGAAACTCGAGATGTTCACGTCCACGGAGCGACGCAAGGCTGTAACACCATTCAGATTTATTCAACTAGCTCTGAGCGGCGGGAAAACTCAGTGACACCATTAACGCCATTAAAGACATCATAAAAAAATTTTAAAAAATAATGGACCCATTGTCCAATCTGTATATTTGTCAATAAATGTGCCGACTATTTTCAATGACTTTTTTAAAACCCTAAACGAGAAGAACACAAGGGGGCGCCATATCTACGTTTTCTACGAATGTGGGATTTGCGCCTGTGTTTCATTAACGTGCATGGCCGTAACCGTAGTGCCGACGCTGCGGGGCTGAGGGGGGCCAAATCTGACCTCCCCACCCTCCAGAAAAAACTAAATAGACATTATACAGTAATAATATTGCAGAAATAAAAGCTCCAACTATTGGTTGCATTGTTTCCCCTTAGTTTGATTTAATTCAGCTTAGAAAGAATCCAATATGTCAATAACTACAATAATAATTTAGTAATTATTACGTTTGCTAATAATTGTTTTGGATGTAGTAGCACGGTTTATTTTATGTTATAAATATATTGAGATGGAGTTTTTACACATATTTGATTATTGAGACCCCAGATAATGTAATGTATATTATGATTACGCCCTTGATTTCAATGTCTATGGAATATCTGTGGATGTCTCGACCGTTGGTTGGATTTAATAATGAATTAATTAGATATATTTTTTACATATTCGTATAGCTGCTTGGCAAACTGTTGTTTTTTTCTATATTTGCGCATTTAGTATAAGTTATCTCTGATAGCAGCAAATATGTTAGAACTATGTTTATACAGTTTTCAATTGTATAATGTGAGCTACAAAAATAAACACTTTCTCTGGCATATTGCTTTCTTTATTTCAACAGCTGCCTTACTTTGAACCACATTCCTAATGTTCCCTTCATAAAGTTTATGACTGAATGTGAAAAGGTGTTTTCTGCATGGTGAACTAATATAGGTTTTTACTATAACTTTTGGGAGTGAAAATACATTTTTTCAGGAAAACAATGTACATGTTAATATAAAAAGTGTATTAATAAAAAGAGACAAAAACAAGGACTACTTCAGTTATGTTACGAATTGAGTCATCTCACTAGTCTTTGTCTATGAGGTATTTGCTGGTCCGGGATCAGCTACTCGTTCTAAACACTAAAATCTGTGATGGGGGAGAAAAAGGAGAAACTGGCTTCAGTTCAGCGTTTGGCACTGAGCTGCAGTGTTGCTGAGATCTGGATCTTCTCTGGACCATGCAGACCTAGCCCAGCCTATAACTATTACCGACACACTTTTATCAGAGGAGAACACTGAATCTGACGAAAACAAGGCGAAGCAGCATGGAATGAAGGTAGGATCGCAGTTCAGAGATTATATGTTATTTTCTAACGTTTTAAAATAATCACACTTTCTTGATAGCTGATAAATACTGTATTTATGATTCCAGACTGGAATTGCAGCAGGGAGGTGTTACATAGGAGTCATGCTGTTGTTTCTGTCGTTGGTTCTGGTCTGCTCAACAGTGGAATCCACCACACATTTGACAGTACGTAGTTCATCTTACTTGAGGAATTCTATTCAAAACTGAAAATATGTGGGACAAAAAGCAAAGGCAACAAACAGGACTGTTAAATGATTCCTAAAAAACAAATTCCACGTCAGTAAAATCTGTCACGCAGACGCCTGCCAAAACTTTTGCTCTGACTAAACCATATGTAACATGAAACTATTTTTCTCATTCCAGGAGCGCTCCTGTGGGCCAGAGTTTGCAGCTCTTAGAGACAGCATACGGAGATTGCGAAACAAGCTCCTGATTGGGAGTTGGGAGATTGAGCACTTGCAGAAGCATAGATACTTCCGACCATTTCAGTCTGCCGCGTCCGACTCAAAACCCGCTGCTGACACTGACGCAGATGGGAGCCAACAGAGCAATCTGACATCAGACAGCTCTGGTGGGGCAGGGACAAAAACTCTCCCAACCGCGGGCAGCTTAATTGTCCATGACAGAGGTGGGAATATTGTTTGTGTTTGTTTTTCATTTTTTGAAGTCAGTATGAGTTACAAGATGATGCTCTCTTGCTAGACTGTTCCGAGCTGTTTGACAGACTGAGTCCACCAAGTGGTTTCTACCGCATCAGACCCAAACACCATCAGGAACCTTTTCTGGTCTATTGTGACATGGACGATGGAGGAGGATGGACAGTGTTTCAGAAACGTCGGCATGGGAGGGTTGACTTCAACAGGTATCAGAGAAAGTGTAGAGTCTATGGGGATGATCCATAACGTCCTTGCAGCCCAGCATCAGAGTCACAGGGTCAAATATTTGCCTCATTCTCATTCCAGGGACTGGGTGGATTACAGAGATGGTTTTGGTGACTTCAAACAGCGGAATGATGAGTTTTGGTTGGGGAACGAGTACATTTATTCTTTGCTCTCAGAAGGTCGGAAATGATTAAAAGCTCAGATCGCCGCTTCACATGTTAAAGGGTGTTTTTTTTTTAAATACTCTTTTCTCACAGTTCCACCTGTGTTTGTTTTCTTTCTCATGTTCTGTCAACACCGCTTTAACCTGAAGGCAAGAACCTGGTGAAGATAGATCTGATGGACTGGGAAGGAGAAAAAAATTATGCACTTTATGAGAACTTCAGGATCACCAATGAGGCTGTAAGTTAAACTGATTCATCGTTATTTTTCTTGGTCTCACAGCTAACACTTTCCTAAGAACATTACTTGCTTTGTTGCCTATTGCAGGACAAGTATCGTCTCCAGTATAAGGTGTATAGCGGCAAAGCTGGGGACGCTCTCACTGGTGGCAGAGGGATGGTGGAGCAGTGGTCCACTTGCCTCAGCGGCATGCAGTTCAGCACCAGAGATCATGTTAGTCATTATATCTCTTTTATCATTCGGAGACGGTATGATAACTGCAAGATTACTGAAAATGTGCGGACGGCGATTGCAAAAAACTGACGGTATTGATGATGGTTGACAGGACAACGATCGCTTCCTTCAGGGCAGCTGTGCCCAGGAGAATATGGCAGGATGGTGGTTCAACAGGTGAGACCTCTCAAATAAAGTGTATATTACCACTGCCATTATATAGAAAAACCATGCTAACGACACAACCGTTACGCTTTAAAGACTTTATGTGCATCGAGATAGAGAAAAATAAATAAATAAATAAAAGCAAACGCTTTAAAAACAGATCACTTACACATTGTGCATTATCCCTCTCCAGGTGTCATATAGCAAACCTAAATGGGAAGTTCTACCGCACTGGGACGTACAAGGCCGAGTATGACAATGGTGTGGTGTGGGGGACCTGGAAAGGCCTTTGGTACTCCCTTAGACACACCACCATGAAGGTGCGGCCTCTGACTTTTTTGGACTCCGTGGGCAGTGGCGCAGGAGAAATTTGAACAAGCCTGGCTCCAGATTCCATTGTAAACTCTCTTTGTATTTTAATTTCTCCCTTTGCAGCATTATTTGAATCTACTGCCAATGGCAATAGCACAGTATCTTTAGTTTTTTCAGTAAGCATTGCTGTCTGTAATCAATGATATTATTCAAACAGTATAAACAAACAGCATCTCAGCCATAATGGCTCACTGATGTTCATGTGAATTTCCTCATAGTTAACTACAATGTGTGAATTTTACAGATAGTACGTTAAAAATGTCTAACATATTTACTCTTTGTGGAGTGTTTGCTACGACAGAAACACTGCACTCACTTGTATTCTGAGTTCAACAGCGCATCAATACTTACCACGATTACAAAAAAACAATTACAAAAAGTTGGTAAGTTATGTGAAAGAATAAATAAAATAATCTTATTTGTAATCTTTTTTCTGACATATACCTGACTGAAAGTACTGATAAGGCAATATATGTTACACTTCATCTCACCAGTTTAATTAGTTTCTTTAAATACGTGTTTATTCTGAATTTGATTCCAGCAAAACGTTTTGAACAAGTGGGGACAGGATCAACAAATGACTGAGAAGAGTCAACTTTGAACCTGAAAATATATATTAATTA
>KV751332.1:7006785-7034863 GCA_001698575.1 Mola mola | reverse complement strand
AATAGATTTATCATGAAGTGATATTTTACCAAGATAAATTGTTTAGAAAACAGCAACCAGCTACGCTCTATTAGGACCAGTGTGGTAGGGAAACAGGCCAGTGTTCCTTTTGAAACTCCAGGAAATGGCAGGAAACGACAGTCAGAGGGCTGGACACCACTTCCAACAACAGGAAGTGGGACAGGAAGAGCCTGGCCTGTGTGAAGCAGGCGCCAATCCTGCCCTATGTATTCCTTTAACAGACATGGTCTGGTCTGAATGCATCAAAGTGTGTGCAGATACGCTAAACAACACAAACCCACCTCAACGGGAGGTTCAAGGACTCAAACATCTTGCACGCGTTTACCAAATCCTCTGGAGATAAAAGCTGTGGAAAGATGACAAAAAAAAACCCCAAAAAACCCTCAGTGTCTTACAGACCAGCAAAGAGTTGAGCGTGAATGTGCACTCTTGTGAATGTGAGCATCACCTCCATCCCTCTAGCGCGGTTGACGAGACAGTAAACCTCAGTCAGAGCCATCATGCCGCCACGCTCCTGCAGGAGCAAGAAGAGGCAGGAAATGAAATGCAGTCATCGAAATGGACCAGAGAGCAAGTTGGAAATGAATGAATGACTGTGCCTAACACACCCACCTCAAGAGGGGTCTGGAGCATATTACCTAGTTGCTTAGCCAGCTGCAAATGGTAATGTGTGCCTGATCCATGCGTTTCCCTGGTAACAGGGTTAGCAATGCCCATGCTGAGTAGGTAGGACTTAAACCGAATTGTCTGCGAAGAAAAACACAGGCGTGAATAACGAAGAAACTTCATCAAAAAACTGCATGATGCAGCAGCATCACACAGTAACATTACTGTTATGTAGATATGTGCATCAGGTTAGACAAACTGTGTGCATACTGGTCCAGTGCAGCTCAAAAGTAGCACTTTTGTGTTTGACTGACTCAGTTGCAGCACATACAGCAGCCCTGCTCTTACCTCATCTTCTGTTATGTCTCCCTGCTTGTCCTTGATCTTGTTGGCTATAGATTTTGACAGCTCCACCATCTCTTTAGCCTGTTAGAGCAGATGGTCAGTCATTAAATCCTGCTGCGTAGTAGTGTGTAAGCTTAAAACATGGTAATGGTATTTAAACTATCATACAGCATAACTGTCAACAGACCAAATACAAGATTTCAGTATGTCAGCAGGAGCCAGTACAGTGCTTGGAATGTTCTTGGAGGGAGGTCTTGTATCTATTCCAGATAACTTTTTGACAAAACTGCAATAATGCTGTTATAAATCAACATCGCCAGTGAAATGTAAGCATTTGAAAGCAAAACATTGTTTACCTTCACCATCAGCTTACTGAGGTCCTCAAAAGCCTGAAAGAGACCAAATGAGTCACACTGTGCAAACATTTTCACAATGCTTGAAATACACAACTTCACAGTTACAGAGATAATTTAAATATCCTTCTATAGCACCCCCATCCCAGTCTGACTGATGTAAAAAACATATATACCTGGCTCTAAACCCCAATTTAATTCAGTTCTGTACTTTTTGTGATCCATGCCACTTCTAATAAACTAAACAAGCTTTAATAACAAAAGAAAATAGACCCAAACATTCCTACATTCTTAAACCAAACCACTCTATATTCACTGTATGTTCATGGGCAATTTCACCAAATTATGGACAAATGCAAAACTTTATCTTTGAGAAAGTTGAGTCTTGAAATTTATGAAACTCCATTAACGTGACACCACCACCATCCCCATTCTGGAACATATCTAAGAATTTGTGCTTTGCAGTACCTCAGAAATGTTTTTGTCCGTTTCTTTCCTCCTCTCCTCTATCTTCCTCTCAATGCCAACGATCCCCACTGCACGGGTCCTTCCTGTCTACATGGCCACGAAAGGAAAGAAAAACACATGTAGTGAAGTGAAACAGACAAGCAGTCTGTTTGGTAACATTAGCAAGAAGCTTTAACAGTCACAGGAAGACAAACAATACAAATGAAACATACAGTAATACAATCTACCGCTGTAATGCTTAATGAATTAATTTTAGTTGCACAGATGTCATAATGTTTATTACAAATGCAAAATCAACACAATCTCATCTGGAAACACATGGCAAAATGGCAAGTATTATCAGTGTAAGGGCATAGACAAAAGCTTATTTTTCCTTACATGGCACGATACATCAGGGAATGTGGAGGGAAGCAGCAATTTGACAATACGCATAATAATAATGATTTTATAAAATCCCTAAATATCTGAGAGAGAAGAAGAGAGAGAGAGAGAGATCAGAGGCAGCCGTTCTAATTATTTTAACCGTCAAGTCCAAGGATATACTGATAACACTGCCATCCAGTGGACCAAACTGGAACTACCAGGGAAGTGCCATCCACAGCTTGACAGTTTGGCTACAGTCCCTGTGGTGTGGTAGCAAGTCACCTGAGCTTCTGATAGACATTCTAGTCTGGTAAGGTGGAACATCTGTCAAGCCTCTGACCTGAGAGCCACTTCCTGTGGCGATGGACTGTGAAACTGGTGTATTCTCCCATCTCTTCTGAGTCATTTCCTCATTTAGTCTCCTGTAAAACTGCAAGCGATTGACACCATGTCGGTTCCAGGCAATAAAGAATCCCATAAACTCTTTTTTTTTTAGATATATATTTCAACATGGGCAAACAATAGCATAATAAAGTTAATTTGGCTGGTAAATGGGACTACCTCAATCTGGCCATGCTCTTTGAAGGACAGCTTGATGAAGGAGTACTTGCTGTGTTGGTAGGGACCAGGCTCCTTGTTTGCAGATGAGGGGTGAAGGTGTATAACTATTTTTGCACTGCAGAAAGCAATAATGAAATAAAGAAAATAGTTTATCGCCTCCCAATAAAACCCCCACAAAATCCATTTGAGCAGTCTCAGTGAAAATATGCAGTTAAAAGTTGCAGAGAAGGATAGAAAGTCTACCTTTTGGTCAAATTGCATACTTACATCTAAGAGTGTAAAATATTGCGGTTTGCCCCTTTGACTAAAATCTAAAATCTAATCTGAAATCCACTGCCACTCACCTCTTTCCTATCCCTGCAGCCTGCTCCTCAAAGAAGATGATCTGTGACAGGGGCATGGCTATGCAGCATTCCTACAGATTACAGAGGTCAGCATTAAAATAATTTAAAAAGAAAAAGAAAAATGCCGTTACCAATTGCATCAGATCAAACATAATTTATTTGCAGTCAGTGTGTGGTGTTTACTGTTGTCTTACATGATTTTTAACGTCCCTCCATATCAACCGATGGGTGCTCAACAAAGCAACTCCAACATCCAATTTAGCCTGGAAGTGAAAAAAAAAAAGACACTGACATTGTTTGCTTATTTCAAGTTCTCGTGTTATTTCTTTTTATAATCCCCACAACCAAGGCACCTTAACTGCACCGAGAATTGTTATTTTACTCATCGTTATTGTCAAGTTTTAACTGTTATGTTGTAGCGTTAGTCCACACAATCTGCAATCCGAAAACCAAACGATACCTTATCATCCCCATCATAGAGTTTGACACCTCGTTGTTGGATCACTAAAGTTTCATCTATTTCTAAGAGCCCATTTGACCACGAAAAGCGGTCCATTTTACAAGAACATTAATTGTTACTCCTTATAGTCTTCTGCTGCTAATGTCAGTTTATGTTTACTTCCTGTATGCTGTCCAAAATTGGCCTGATACCACCTGCAGCGCTAAACACTAAAATATAACATAAATCACGAAGAATGTATAGTCAAAATAAACTAACAACTATACCGAAATATTTTTCTGATCACATTAAAAGAACTGATGCTTAAGTATAAATTGTTCCACGCCATCTTTTCTGACAGGCTGCCTCGGTGGGATATCTTCCGGTGTTGACGTTACTAGCGCCAGCTGTCAGTGGAAGCTAGTAAGACTGCTACCGTTCAGAGCGCGTTTTCATGAGAGTTTGTAATGAATTCTAACATTTCCCTCTCTCTGTTGCAATTATCGCCAACATATGATATGAAATTGTCTTGAATCGACAGGTGTGGGATTATTTATGGTGCATTTTGTGTCTTTTTATTGATCTTGGCTCAGATTCAATGTAGCTCTAGCTGGCTAGCTTGTTGTTAGCTGCGGACGAATCTGGTGCAGACAGGTTTTGCACTGCAGATGCTGCTTTCCATGTTTTCAACTCATTGTTAACGGGCGGAAAAAGAAGTATCGTGTTAAAGCAATTGAAAGACCATGTAGCTTCATACAGAGAATTTACTACGAATACTCAACTCTTTTAAATAATGCTCTATAAACATCAACGCTAAAAAATTAAATCAATGATATTGGACAGTTATGATATTTCGGATTAAAATTATCTGAATGCATTTTATCTTGTGACATTATCTGTATTGTGAAAAGTGTCTTAACTAGTTGCATAGACTAGACTGACGTTTATAGACACAGAGGAATATTTGTTTGGATTCAAACATGGATAAGAAATCATTTGATATCGTATTGGATGAGATAAGAAAGGTAAGGAGTCGTAAACTGTCAGATTTAAGTTTTATAATTGTCTGATTTAGGAGTTTATTAATCGATTATGTGTTGCAGTGCGTCCTGACAGATCAGAGGATCAAAGCTATAGAGCAAGTGCATGGATATTTCTCCAGTGAACAGGTATGTACTGTGGGACAGCAGCACTGTTATGTAATGTTTATCCCTGAAGTTCCCATGCATTTATAAAAACTCTTCACAATTTATGCACATCATGAAGCTTTTGTACAGACATTCTCTTCATTCTCTTCTGTCAGCAAATAAATATGGTAGTCATGGTAGTCAATAGTCATGGTGTTTTCTAACGGCTTTCATATCAGAGTAGTACAGACCTGTTTTTGTTATTATGAGCTGTAATACTGCTTTGAATATCTGCAGGTGACAGAGATATTGAAGTACTTCTCATGGGCAGAACCACAGATCAAAGCGGTTAAAGCTCTGCAGTATGTGAGTGACAGATGTTTTAAGTCACTGATTTACCAAAACATATGGTTTACATTAATAAATGTGTTTATCAATTTATATTAGACCAATATATACAGTATATAAAATAAGTGTGTCAAAACAACTGCAACCCCAATGTCAGTGAAATGAGAAAATGTATTACTTTGTAATGGATTGCCACCTCTCTTTGTCAATGGTAGGATTTATAGTGTTAAACATGTTTCTCCTTCTTTTTGCCTCTAGAAAATGGTTGCAATCCCTACAACCAAAGTTGCCAATATCCTGAACTGTTTCACCTTCTCAAAGGACAGACTGTTTGTCCTTGAACTAATAGCTTTGTGAGTAAATTTTAAAAGTACATTTGAGAACCCTGTATCGACACATTGTGAGTGCATGATACTGCATGTATTTTTTAATGATAACCAGTATTTACCTGCTTCCCATGAGCATCCTGATGTGATTACTGCTAATTTCCCAGTTTGTATATTAAAACAAAGGTTTTAATCTAAAAGTCCATGCACACCTTAGGGTAATAAAAACAAAGATGGAATATTTAATGTTCCACAGGCTATGTTGAAAAAAAAATTTCACTTCTCTCTGAAACCTTGCGAAATAAATATTACAAATTTCAGTCATGTTGTCTTCTTCTGAAATTGTAAAAGATGTCCAAACCAGTGGGGCATGTTTGGCTTTCAATTCTAGATTCTGGATCTACACAGTTACAGCAGTTTGCTGTCATGAGTGTGACAACATCGTACTGCATTTCTTTTATGTTACTGGAAAACCATCTTTACAAATGCATTTTGTCATATACTCTATCAGAGTGTGTTTGTGCTGCGCTTGTTAATTCATTGAAAGCAGTGCGGCTTTATTGGTTTATTTTGTTATCAACTGATAATTGACAATAGGAAACGTTCCATTATTGGTCAGAAAAACATCATGCATTTCTAATTTAAAACAAGTGTTATGTTGTAATAACAGCTTATTGGTTTCCACCTTCACTCATTAAATATTGTATTTCTGTTCCTATACAGGAACATCTCAGATGCTCAGAATTATCGACCTGTGGAGGATCTGTTTCGCATTCACTCTTCTGAGAAGAAGCGGGCTCACAGGATACTAGAGCAAGTAAGTTCAGCTTTATGGTATTGTTTGTGTTCTAAGTAGTAGTTAGCATAGAAAGTCTATTTTGTAATATTTTGGGATCAAAATATTCTAAGAGAAAAAGCAATCAGTAATTACAATATCTTCAGTGCATGTGATGTACAGGCAGATAATTTTTAAAATGATACTACTTTTTTTCTCCCCAGGTTTATAAGGTTGGTTGCAAAGCTCCTGTTGCCATGATCTCGTCCTGTGGTATAATACCAGGAAATCCGTACCCTAAAGGCAGACCCAGCCTGGTCAGTGGCACGTTCCCTGTAAGTTTGTGCAGGTCTCTATTAGTTGGTATGTACGTCCCTATGCTTAACCTATTACACCTCCATGTCTCAGGATACGAAGTACAGAAAGGGAAAATCTTAACAAATTGTTCACTTCTCACTTTGTACACTGTATACATTACATACAGAAGCCAGACAAGTACCAGTCATTTCTCAGTGTTAAACAATAAATTGATCGGAAATAGATACAAGTTTATTTCTTTTTCTTGTCATTTTACTTGAATTATACAACGCAAAAGAGTCCAGATTATTATTTTTTTGCTCTGTTTTATACTCGCAGGGAATCCCTCCTGCAAAGAAAGAAAGTGAGAAGAAAGAGGACACATCAAACAGTGTGGAGGGGAAAGGCATTGCTTCTCGGATCATTGGACCATTCAAACCTGTGAGCGCTGGAACGGAAATCACACTGCTGTCATGAAACTATCCCACGATGCCCTAGTTAAATCCCATGATTGAGTGACAAAGCCTCACGTGATTAATTACGTTACTTGCACATTAGACAATCTTCAACCAATACTACATGTCAGCCCATGTTATGTAACCTATTGATAAACAGAGGTGAGAGGGATGCAGGAACACATTACAGTAGGGAGCATAAGTCAAAAGACATACTGAAGCAGATTTACAGTATGAATAAGAACACATTAATGGAAGCCCCTCCATGTTGACTTTTAAATGGACATTTGACCACTTTTTTTCCCTGTCTGTTTTCTTGAATGCATTCAACATTTTAATTTACCCTCTATATAAAGAAATGCATTACAACTTACAATTGTACATAATTGGATGATCAGCTTATAGTGTGAAAATTGTCTTTTTCTTTACTAGTTCCCTTCAACTTACAACCCTCATCGGCCTGTGCCGTACCCGATACCGCCGTGCCGACCCCATGCTACCATTGCACCAAGTAAGAAACAGGTCACTTACACACACTCGTTCTTGCAGTGCATCTCTTTGCCCTGTTCAAGTAATCAAAACTGTATACAACACTAAGGAAACAGATACTTAAATGCTCTCAGACGACAGAAGAATTAATAATTCCACTTTGAGAGCTTTTGGTCGAGCTTCAGTGAGTGGTGGGGTGATTCTTCAGTTTGTGTGTGCGAGGATTAATTTGTGGCGGACACTGTTAATATTTGCAACTGCTATTCAGGTGCATACAACAACGCAGGCCTTGTTTCTGTGGGAGGGGTTATAACAGCCAGTGGGCCCCCTCCCCCCTACAACTCCACCCACAAAGTAGCAGGTACGATTTTAGAGAGTGCGTGCGTCTGCACGTGTGCGAGACAGCAAATAGACACGCCTTGAAGCTTGCTGCCTAACTTCTTGGCATGCTGCTTACTTGCACTTCTCGAGCTTAAAGCCTTTAATAGGGAGAAATGTGCTTCTTTCTTCTGGAGTACACTGAATGACCAGAAAATACACCCCTCCTCCAACACAACAGCTGTTAATTGGATTCCTTTAATTTAATTTAAAGTGTTGAAGAGATGTTAATTCAGTTATGGGATCACTCTCGAGGGGGGTCTTGTCTTTTTAGAATTGATTACATTCAATACAGTCACATTTCATGTATAATTGATATTTCTACCTCCAAATATGCAGATTAAGTAAACAGACTTGAAAATACTATTACATTACAGTCCACAGTTGTGTGTGTTTTCAAGGCCGTCATATTGTACTGCAGTACAATATGCTTCTGTTTTCTGGTCAGTCTTTGTAGAAATGTGTTTTGGTGCATTGTGAGGTGGGGTTTTTGGTTGCCTGGATTGGGAATAGACACAAACTAATGTCATTACTCTTTTTTTTTTCTCTTTCTGAAATCATGCTGTGTGCTTAATTTAACATGCATCACTTGGAATTATTTTTTTTAATGCACTATCCCATAAGTTTTCACAGTAGAGATAGATTTTTTTAGGGCCTTTGGGGAGATATGTGAGCACAAAGATGCCAGAAGCTTCATAAAATTGAGAATGTTTAAAGCAGTCTTGTGATAGGAACTGAGTGTTATAAAAGTGCATCTGAGGTCATGAAGCCAAATAAGCAGTTTAAATGTTTCCCCAAAGGTAAAAAGAAAACATATTCGAGTGTTGAAAATTGTTGGAAGCTGCATGCAGGGATGTTTTCTGGCTGTTTCTCCCTGCTGTATCTCTCCTCTTCTATGTTCTGGAATGACGTTTTGCTGCAGAATAATACTACTAATCAGAAAAAAATGAATCTGTTAATGACTATATGGTACTAAGTACAGCCATGGCAGATAATAGTAGTCTTTATTTTAGATGACCTCTGATATTTCTCTGCCTCCAGGTTATGCCAAACCAGGCAATCCACAGAACACCACACCTGGGGTCAACAGCGGGCCCCTCTTCATACCTCATGGGTCAACGCCTTCTAACCCTGCCCCACCCCAGTCCTCACCTGCCCAGCTGACTCCCACGACCCCTATTACACCAGTTTTTCCTGGCATGGTGCCCTCTCACAACCCCAATGCCCCCTCTCCCTCCCCTGCTCCATCTCCATCTGTGATCAAAGCTGGACCACATACCCCTGGTGGCCATGTTACACCTACACCCTCTTCTGTCATTAAAGCTCACACCCCTTCAGGTACACCCTGCGGAACTCCTGTGCCTGTTAGCTTCTCCTCTTCCCCCTTTCATGCAGTGTCCCGGCCAAACACCCCTGCTGCTTCCCGCAGCGGCCCAGACCTCTTATCTCAGATGAACTCCATGGGCTCCGCTCAGCAGAAGGTTTATTCCGCAGACCACCATTCAGCACCCACCCTCTCTGGCATACACTCACAAGCAGGTAACCACTCTGGGTCAGTGATCCGGAGTTACACTCCATCCGGCCCACCATCCACTCCAGTTATTCCTAGCTGTTCCACCCCAGGTGTCAGTCCCAAACCCTCCCCAGCTACTTCTGCACAGGTTCAGGCTGCCATGGCCGCAGCCGGAGTTCTGAACAGACACTCTGGGGGTAGTAACAGTGGCAGCAACAGCCCCGTGCCCTCTGCTTTCAAGGGCACGTCTCGCTCCGGCACACCGTCCGTTAGCTCTCTAGTGGTGGTAGGTTCTGCACAGGCTGCCCTGGCACGTTCTTTCGGATTGTCACAGCCCTCAGGATCTCCTCAAGTCTCCCTATCTAGCCCAGTTGCTATGACCGGGCTCCAAGGTCTGTCATCAAGCCCAGCGCCATCTCATTTTCCTGGCCTGTCCCATTTTCCGTCCCTTTCTTCCACTGTACCTCCTTCCACCATTTCTGCATCCATGCCTGTAATGCCTCCCACCAGCAATATTTCTAACCCACCGCCAACCTCCATATACCAAGGTTTGGCTCCCGGCGCTGCCGCCAACGCAGCCTCCCCTTTCAGTCTAGGCCTCACCACTGCCCCCTCTATATTCCCAGGCCTCCCGCCTGGCACTAACCCCGCTGCCTTCCCAGGATTGGGGGTTTCAGGAGGGCATGGTGCAGGGAGCCCTGTGTTGTCTTCTTTCATGGGACTGCCAGGGGCCACTCCCTCTCCAGTTGCATCTGTCGCAGTTGCCGCTGCAGCAGCAGCCGCGGCGGGAGTACCCTCCTCATCGCCAGTTTTACCAGGCTTTGCGTCTGCTTTCAGCTCCAACTTCCAGCCAGGGTATGTGAGATATTGATTTATTTGTTTTTGTTTATTTTACTGCCTGATTTGTCAAGATAGTCTAAACTTTTATCATTACTTCGTGTAATCTCTTTTTGAATGTCATATTTTCTTCTCCTATTTCTGGTAACGTTAACATCCCTTAAACTTCATACTGTTGGACTACAGTTTCTTTAACAGTTAATTGTCAGTGTTTGCGATGACTCAATTGCAACATTTGACATTTGTTTCCACTTCTCACAACAATTACATCATAAATCATGTATATCAATTTTCCACTTGGGATTTTATGTCCTAAGTGCATAGTCCACTTGTATTCTTTCTCAGGAATGTCAGGTCCTAGAAAGACTTCTTCCCATAAACAAGTGTTACAAAGTACAAGTCTTACCTTTTATCACTCTCACATGAACTAAAGAGGCCAGAGGGCTTGTTTTTCACTTGAGAAAGTTCAACTTTATTTTACGCGGGGAAGAGCTAAATATTTATGCTTTACATTTGTGTTTTCCTTCAAGTGTTAAATAATATAAGAAAAAGTATTTTATCTCATCTTTGGCCTGCAACGAATAAGCGACTGTTGTAAACTATTCTGATAGTCTATTTATTGTGTCAGTCATTTTAAAGCAAAAATATCAACATTTGCTGTTTTTTTTAAAAATGCATTTAATTGATTTATTTGATGCTTTTGATAAAGAGCCACCACCATGAACACTGACTTAGACTAATGCTGCCTATATTTGATAGATGTGACAAACAGATGTGACAGCGATGTCGATCTTACTTTGGACGTCGTCCTTATTTTCTAAAACACAGGGCAGTTGTTTTAAACAACAACTAATACATTCAGCCCATTGTTCTTGTTTTGTATCTAACCCAGTAGAATCACAATGACACGGACTGCTATAATTAGGGCCGTGTGAGGTCAGTCTGATGCTAATTGTTCTACATGCTGCAGGCTCAGCGGTGGACTCCAGCCTCCAGGAAGCAGTGGGTTCCCTGGCCTGCTGTCCTTCCCAGGGGTACCAGGCTTCTCTCCCTCTGCCTCCCCTGCTACCCTTAGTGGTCTCCACAACCCAACCGTGCAGTCTACCCTGCTGCAGGTAGATACACACACACACACACATACACACAGTAAAAGTATTTGAATATCAGTTTGATAAACCCTCACTGCTACAAACGCTCTCTTCACTTTTCTCGTTCCAGGCTCATCCAACATCTGCTTTAGAGAGCTTTCCTCCTCAGCCCAACACCTTCACCAACTACCCTCCCGGCCCAGGAAACCCCTTCCCCCTCCAGCCAGGCATGCATCCCCCGCTGGGTTGGCAGTGAGACCCTCAGTACACTTTAAAACAGAGAGAACACGCACACACTGACCCCTGTCACACAGCCTCAGCAGCTGACCAGATTTGGTCTTGAATCCTGAGGAGCACAGAACAGATTGGAGGATATCGTACTTATGCTGCGACCAGAGTGATTTCTGACCACTACAAGGAACTCTATTGTGAAAAACACAGGGAGATGATGTATGTTTTATATTATTAATAGTCAGCAGTCGTAAATATCAGCTGTCAAAGTTGTTAGATTTTAAAAGTAGACTGTGACTGATTTTAATGTTAGCTGGACTTGGTTGTTTTTAATCAAGTTTATCAATAATGAATAATGAATTATAGACAAATAGAAAAATGTACATGATATCATGTAATAACTCAAAAGTATCCTTATGTAGTTATTAATGTCCAGTCTCAGTGGTAAATACATGCTTATGGACTGATTGTCCTGAATCAACTATTGTATTAGGACATGAAACTTTTAGATGGTTTTGAGTGGTGTGGCTCAGTCGTACTTTAAAGCAGGCACACCGTGTGTCAAGGCTGGCGGTATTGTAAATAAAAACATGCATATGCCAGTTTTACTTTGTGTTCATTTCAGCTGTGACTGTCAGCATTTTTCATTTTGACAGTTGTCACCTTGCTTGTACTGTTATTACAGTATTCGACCAAGCACACTCTGTGCAGATGTTGCTGGGAACAACCTGAAACATTTGGGGATTAATATGTGGACTTAAGATATAAAATGTCTTTGCAACATAGTGAAAACTGCGGTTTTACTTCTTTTTACTGTACGTCATAGACATGTTTGTTACATTTTGTTGTTTTCATCATGTTTTTCTCCTTTTGTATTTGCGCCAATTTTATTATTTTGCCAGTAAACTGATGGTTGCTGTAACTGTAGTCGTCTCTTTGTGTGCTATGACTCTAAGGACAGTCCCTAAATAAATTGACTGGAGATGGACAAAACAATTGAAACGCACATAGAAATTCATTATGGGCTCTTTTAAAAATAATAGTGGGCCAAAATCAAATGAGGCCACACTTTTTGACTAATTGCTAATAGGATATGTTTTATATTGTTTTATTCAACTTAACCTGTCCTTTTATCCAAGGACTGGTACTGGTAAAATTGCGCAACACATTTGGTCATAAGACTGCCAACACCCAGTCTTTGTAATTTGCTATGTCCTAAATTTTTCCAGTGACGCATTCAAACGACATCCACAATATGCTGAACATCTAATTTAAAAAACCTTTTTAAAATAAATTTTAAGTGTTGTTGAGTTCTTCAGCTTCAGGTTTACACATTGTCTACCCTAAAGCCAGCCAAGGCCTCGGAAGCAATAAAGAATCGTAAAGTGTCATTTCTCATGTAAGCCTAAGTACAGTACTTTATCTTTAAAGGGGTTTTAAAGTGAATCCAGTGAAATGAGCGAAATTTAAGCTTAGATATCTACAAGTGTTAAAATAGTTCCCCCTTTTAGTGGGAAGTGAAGTTAGACACTGCAGATTTAAGCATTCTGTATTTTCTTTGGTCAGAGAAATACTGTCACTCAACATTTAGTGATGGCTCTTTATCATTTACTTTGTTGAGACATCACAAAAAGAAGATCCTGTAGTTTCTTTTCTGCAGTTTATGATGTTGATGATCATACTTTGTTGATGATCAACTCAGAGTCAGAGCCACGCCTACACCTTCTTTTTCAGCATTAGAGCTTTAAAAGCCTGGGTGGCTCCCTCTAGATTTGATTCACTTCAACAAGCTGGACACGCTTCTCAGTTTTCACCAACACTTAGAAATGGAGCACCGAATGGAAAGCCAGAAGGGAAGAGGACTGAGCAATGACGATTTGATATGTAAGATATACCACAATTTCCTTTGCTTTAATTTTTTTCTGTGCTGTTTTCCCGCATAAGTGGTTAACAAAGTAAAACATTACCGACACAGGTGTTGACTTAAGGGTTTCTGTTTAGTCTTCCTTGGTGAAAGTCATTGTATTGTCAACCGTGTGAACAGGAGTGTGTTACGTGTGCTGTGTATGTTGGAGCTCACCTGTGCAGGTGGAGAGCAACCACAGAGTCCGGGGGCAAAGTATAACCCTATCGCCCACATGTCACTGAGATAAAAAGACATGTGACTGAGTGTTTGTGTGTTTCTCACTCCATTTGTGCTCCGTGAGATGAATGGGAAACATCTATTAGTTGTGGGTTTCGCTTGTGTACGTGTGTGCAAATTTACCCTTATTTGGTTTGCTGATGAGGGCTTGTTTTCACATCTGAATCTTCCAGATCTTAGTTATGAGACAGGACATGCCAGACAGGATCATGTGTCGAGTCGACAGTGTACACATCATTTACATGCACCTGCAACACTTTCAAGAATGTAAAGGTGATGCACAACAAATCAATACACGTGTCACCTGTGTGCAGATTATTAAGTTTCTTCAAATGTCTTTGTGTGGTCATTTAAATTACAAACAATGGGAGAGTAGTCTCACAAACTCCAGCTCACACAGGACTTTTCTCAGCAACTTTCATGGATCACAAGATAAAATGGAAGTGAATGTGCACGGTTCTGTAATCTGTGATTTTACACTTTGTGTAACAGTAGCATTTTCTATTAGTTGAGCAACAGGAAACTTCATTTTCCTGTGGTTTGACCTAGAAAGAGAGACTGTTTTTTGTGATACTAAGACAAAGGAAATTCCAAACATAACAAAGCCACGAATCTTTTTTAGTTGCAAATTATTCTTTTGCAATAAGTGCAGCAAATTGCCTTCTTGCAAAACATATACTGATTAAAGCTGATATGAAGCTTGGCTCTATAATAGGCAGACCCATTGTTTCCTTAATGACTTTCTTTCACTGCTAACAAAGACAGAGTTGCATAAGTAAACAGCTTACTGTTTGCTCTTTGTGTGAGTCTCTGCATGTAAACTTTGACTTTCTATAGACCTGAGTGGAAAAACAGACGGATTGTTTTGAGGCGTTTCAGGTGCAGTCCATTAGAGGCAAGTAATGTTCCATTCTGAGTCAGAGGACAACATTAACTACTATCCTTGGAGCAAAATGTTTTTTTCAAGGTGTTTGAAATGAGTTGGTGTTCTCTGCAGTTGAGGGTTGTCATTTTTCTGTCAGGCATGGAGTCTTTTGTTTACAGAGAGCAAAGGAACGTCGGCTCCGCTCCAAACAAGTTCCAAAGTAAATTCCAAATTATCTCTATCAGTGACCTTGTTCTCGTTTACAACATATTTCTCCTTCTTACCTCCTCTGTGATTTAGATCTTTTAGATGGAAACCTGTTCACATCTCTTACATCAATCTTTCCTCTACGTCATATGTGATTTAAGAGTTTAACTGGGTCTTGGCAATATATCAACAAAAAAATAAATCCTGAAAAGTTCTTTTTTCTTTCATAATTTCATTCAAAAGATTAAACTTTTACATACTCTATATTTGTTGCATGTAAAGTGACATATTTTAAGCCTTTTTTCTTTAAATCTTGATGATTATAGCTTATACAGTTACAATGAAATATTTAATTCTTTTCAGATGTTATTATTTTCAAATAGTAACATGCTTGAAATATATTTTAGTTTATGTGTAATAAGTCAATAGTATAGTATAGTATATTAAATGTCCACATGTTTAAATAACTGATAGAAATTCACAATATTCTTATTGCATTTTTTCAGATGCACCAAGTTTCTGGGATATGAGAATATATTGTATCTGAGATTTTGGATATTATCATATCAATGTTATAGCACAAGATTTTTCTTTTTCTAGTTTTAAAGGCTGCATGGCAGTAAAATTTTCAAATTTTGTTTTGTCTGTTTCATATCTGCTATCAACCACCAACGCATCAAATCCATTTTGCTGACGATTATTTATCAGAAATCTCACTGTATTAATATTTTGTTCAATAATCATCCCTACAATATTGCCACAGTATTGATAACGAGGTATATGGTTTAAAATACTGATATTTGGTTTTGTTTTCCAGCCTTGGCAAAAGCGTTTAAGGAGAAATATAATGATATACATCATGTATCCTGATACTAAAAGACATTGTGATCATATTTGAAGGCCTATAAGCCTCATTTACTAACTGTAAACTGTGATCATGTCGGGTTGACGGCGTATCAAACAAAGTCTGTTCCTTTTCTCTGTCTCATACAGCTGAACGGACTGGATCTTTGGGATGCATAGGTTGGGTATTGGTCATACTCTCTGGCCTCATAACAGTCCTCCTCTTTCCTTTCACCATCTGGTTTTGTCTGAAGGTGAGTGAACTCAGCGCAGTGATGTGACGAGCAGCAATTGACATTTCCTCAGCTGAATGTGACTCAATCCTGTGCTGTGGTCTTCTTGCCGCTGCTGCAGATTGTTCAAGAGTATGAGCGCTCTGTCATCTTCAGGCTGGGCCGCATCACAGACAGGAAGGCTAAAGGACCAGGTAGACATGCTAAGCATACATTTTCTTTCATTTCATTATTAATAGGGTGGCTGACAAATCAGTGGTGGATCTCTTGGACTAAACTAAGCACATTTTTTGCTGTTTGTCCTCAGGAATTTTCTTTATTTTGCCTTGCACCGATTCCTTCGTGAAAGTGGATCTGCGAACAGTTTCATTTGACATTCCACCACAAGAGGTAGAACGACATCAAACTGTTCATTAAGATTACATCAAACTGTGAGCACATGTGCACAAACACCACTTCTTTCTTGCCCGACAGATCCTGACTAAGGACTCAGTTACGGTTTCAGTGGACGGAGTGGTGTACTTCCGAGTCAGTGACCCCATCGCCTCTGTGGCCAACGTTGCTAATGCTGACTTCTCTACCCGTCTCCTGGCTCAAACCACCCTCAGAAATGTCCTTGGAACAAAGAACCTGGCTGAGCTCTTGTCTGACCGCGAGGGCATCGCTCATAGCATGCAGGTATGGATTCGATGCGATTGTGATGTGATGATGTGCTGGGGTTTCCTAATGGTTACTGCTGACTGGATAAATCCTTTTATTCTTTGGCATAATGAGCCTATTATACATCTCCTGGGTCTCTTTTGAGAGTTGTGTTTACTTCTCTTTTGTCAAGGATGGATGTTTGCTAAAGCTTTCCCTTGAATAGAGGGCATTACATAATGTGCAAGCCCTGTGAAAGGCATTATGTTCTCTTGGGTCCTTGATCATTTGTCTGTGATGGATAGCTTTATCAGGGAATTTAAATCAGTAGGAGGTACGTAATAAGGAAAGTACTCTTCAAATGTTGTTCTTCCTTCTTGTTTTTTCAGAGCAACCTGGATGAAGCCACAGACAACTGGGGCATCAAGGTGGAGCGTGTGGAAATTAAAGATGTGAAGCTGCCACATCAGATGCAGAGAGCCATGGCTGCAGAAGCAGAGGCCACACGAGAGGCCAGGGCCAAGGTCAGGACATGTAGCACGATACAGACAGTTCATGCACACGGTGCAGTAACTAACTGTAAATGATGATTTGCATTCACAAGTATTGGATAGTTAGAGAAAAGCTAGATATTTTCAGATGAATAGGTGTTTAGGTTGCTTATTGTGGCTGTCCTGATCTTGTTGCTGTCCCGCGTGCAGGTGATTGCAGCCGAGGGTGAGATGAATGCATCCCGTGCCCTGAAGGAGGCTTCCCTCGTGATTGCCGAGTCCCCGTCAGCCCTGCAGCTTCGCTACCTGCAGACGCTCAACACCATCGCAGCAGAGAAGAACTCCACCATCATCTTCCCCCTGCCCATAGACGTCATGTCTCACTTCATGCGGAATTGATGCCCCATTTAAAGCTCTGTTTGCTCAATAAATTAAGACTGGGTACATTTCAGTGGCCCTTTGTAAGATGCCACAGCAAAACATTTCTTCCGACTGATCATGTGGTTTATATATTCAAGCTTTCTTTGTAAGACACTCCTTGTAAACTGTGTGTTTGGGATTAAATGCAGAGTCACTGATGATTGTTTTGGCATGGGTGCTGTTGCGACTCTATGTGAACCACCCTCAGTTTCAGAAGGTGGGGGTAATGCATAAAAAATCTGTTTGCCAACCACAAAAAAAAAAACAGAAGAAAAAAAAAAAGTTTTCACTGTGTAAGTGGGTTCGTTGTTCGTTGGGCAGAACTAACATGTATGTTACTTCATTACATTTGCAGGAGGCAATGTCTGCTGTCAGGGCAATTTTCACCATGTCAGTGATAACCTGTGTTTCAATGTTTATAATTGTTGATTATCGTAGAGATTATATCGAAATGAGTACATTTCATTTTTTTTCTTTCTTTGACAAGTCATAAAAGGACGCTTAGGAAATAAAAAACCTTTCCAATTTGCAAATGTTATAAAGTAAAATTTCAAATTTAAAAGAAGATCCAATTGGGATCGAAATGTTGTCCTCAAATAAAGTTTGTAGAATCGAGTAAGTGTGCAGGCATTAATTACCCTTTTCTCAATCACTTGACGGGTGACACATGAACCGCAGAGTCAGCTGCTTCTACATGATGCACCCTGAGATTAGTTACAAAATGACATCAGTTAGACCTCTCTATGACAATCCCTCCTGGAGATATGTCCAAAATGGGTTTGACTTTGTAGGGACCATAACCTTTGACCTGGAAAGCCCAAAAGTGAATCAGGAGTAGCCACTGCTTTTAGCTATAAAAAGGACACAGTCGGTCCTCCCTATTTCAATTCTTTTGGGCAAAGTAATGGCAAAATATGCTTGCTTTTTGGCCTTCAACCTTTGGCCAAGATAATTCCTTTCCTTTCCTTTCCTTTCCTCAGCAAATCAGTTTAGTGTAATCTGCTAACAGACATACAAACAAATGCTACTGATAACATATTTAATATGAATATTTTGTGTCATAAAGGCCAATATAAGCAAACTCTTAATGAAGTACTTCTGTTAGTCAGAGTACAATGCTAATTAAGATAAGCACCTGCATCCAGAATGTTGCAGATAAACTGACTTGAACTCTTCAATAAAAAGCAATTGGTCGTGTCCTTAAATGACACATTGGCAACATGCGACTTGTCTTGAACATTTTTATTATTGTGTTCTCCCAAAAAGTACAAACAAAACCATCAGTGTACCGCGTATACATTACATGTTCGACTATCTCATTTCTCGTCCTCCTACGCTATGGTTACATTTTGACCATCACAGATGCAGAGAGGTAAAAGAAGAGAAAAGGAGAGCGAGAAACACCGAAGACAGAAAGAAACATGCTTCTATTACTTTGTTGGTGCACTAAGACACAACTCGTGGTATAAATGTATTCACATTCAAATATATAATCAGTGCCAGAACAAACAAATTCAGTAAACTTTGTCTCTGGACTAAATCCATCAGGGGTAATCATATAGCTTACAAATTCAAATTGTAGAGCTAAAAGTTGACATGCAGTGGAACATTGGCTAGAACAGCATTTACACATCACTGCCCAATGAATCTGATCAATTACCCAAGATTCCTGTGGGGAGGCTAAACCAAAGTGCTACATATCAAATGGCTGCTACATAGTGGTCAGACGAGAGGTTCCTCTACATTGGACAAGATCAATAACTTGTATAAAATGCAGTCATTAAATTTTTGACATTCGGCGCATCGATCAACACAAATGTCCATGGGACACATTGAAGGGCTGTTACAATACCAGTTCGCTGTTAAGAAATAATGGTCCATTCAAAAGTGAAATATTAATTTAAATCTGAAATTTGTAAACAATAGTCTGTTGCATCCTTGTAGACTGTAATTTTTTGCTCCTGAAATGACATTTAGAAGAACCCTGAAGAATCACTGAGCGACGTGGGTGAACTGTAATCCCAAACATTTGAAAACACAGTGTTTTTCTGTACTGGTAAAATATTACAATTAGTTGTTGCCCAACGACATTCTCAAAAAGTATATATCAGTATAAAATGAGTGACAATTGAGATCCACGTCTCAAATCATACTTGACATTCGTTTGTTTAAGAGCGTTTAAGCCTGTATGTGTAGCATACAAAAAAAAGAAATTAAGATCCACGAATGAATCATTTTTACCTTTTTCGCGACCATCAAAAGTGCTGGTATCTTCAATGAAGCGTCTAATGAAAAGCCTATCAGTGAAAAACCTGGTGGCCCAGAACCGGCCTGCTTTAAATGCTGGTAAAAGGTTTCAATTACTCAGTTTGTTGAATAAGTGAAAAAGTGACCAGGGTAGATGAAGGGAATTTAGGCGCTAAGATACCGCATGGATCTACAGCATTAACAATAGTACATTAGCCCCTAACCCCAACCCCAGCTCACATTAGCAATGTTGCTAATGTCTAATAAACACGTTTTAGCTTTTAGCTAGAAGTGTTGGCTTGTCCACTACAAGAGGAGGAAGCTATGACATGCTATATGCAATAAAATCTTTTTTTTTCTACATAGCAAAAGTTGGTTTCTGTTTTCTTGAAGTGGAAAATCAAGACAACACTAAAGAGAACACTATACAAAAACTACAGTTGAAAGAAAAGCTAGTCTAAATTTAGAAAATAATTCCCTGAACAATAGATTCTTGCGCACTGAGAACACAGTGTAGCTTGCAAAAGTTTGAGCGTTGTAGTTGGAGGATAAAAAGAGGTTATACAGAGGAAGTCAATCTTGTAATCCTGTTTTTTTTTAATTTTATTTTATTTTATTTTAACCCTACATAGCTTATAGACCCATATAATATCTTAAAACATTCCCCTGAACGCAACGTATGTGCGATGACAAGTTACAAAATTCTGCACTATATCTAATTTTTCCAGGGGCACAGCACATATTCCACATGTGTCCCATCGGTGATATTTTTATAGTTACACACACGCGTATCTCGCGTGTCAAGCTTAATAAATATACAGACCATAGCAATACTGAGTTTCACATTTAGACTGGAAGACCTTCACAATACATGCTTGCTTTAGTAGCAGAACACAGGCGACAAATAAAGTAGAAATGAATGAACCATTAGAAAGAAATACACATCGAGAACAGAGATTCCTGTGTTGGGGTTTAGCTTTAAGGTCCCTGCTCGCGTGTTCGCTGCTGTCGCTGAGCAACATGCACAACAGACTGCACCTTCTCCTTGAGGTAAATACCAAATGGCAGACGTGGTTCTTGCAAGTTGACCTGAGGGATCCCGAAAAGTAGTGTAGAGTAGCTCATGTTGCTGTAGGAAGACCTGGGTAAGGTTTGAGACATTTAAGTCCTCTGTGTTTTGCAGGTGAAGTGGCTCGGGGTCACGGTGGGGTTGAAACATTCAGCACTGAACTAATAAGAAAATGTTAACTACACCTGGCTTTGAAAAAAAAAAATGCTTTTGATTTACAAACCAATTCTTTACCAAAGTCCTGAATGGAATAATGTGCTGCTTGTTCTCTGCTGGTGACAGGACCAGACGGAGTATAAGTTTTTTTTTTTTTTTTTTTTTTTTTTAAGGATTTGTCTAGATGAAAATCTAAAAAAGAAAAAAAATCTTGTTATAAGCCGATTCAGTCCATGACTCAGTGAGGTGCGACACATCTTTATAAACAAACTTGACCCCAGTGAGAGAGGGAATATAGCTCATTGTGTCAGGGACACGACCGTGTTTTTAACACACCAGAGTAATGTGTTCTGGATCATTTTACTGTATATACAGTCATTTTCAGTGTGAGGACTGAGCTGCAGGCATCTGCCTTCATTTCGAACATTTTGACAACAGGTGAAGGGAGAAGGAAGGAAATGCAGAGAGGTGTGAGCTTATCTCTGCACAGAGCTGACACAGGCTGAGCGATTGGCTGGCACTCTGTGTGTGGGCGTGGCTGGGCCTGGGGAGTAATTCTGATTGCTTGCTGCCCTGTGAGTGGGTGTGGCCGGTCCTGGGGAGAAGTTTTGATTGGTGGCGGCTCTGTGGGAGGGGGAGAAGTACTGAGCCTGCTGCGGACAGCCTTGGTAGTGAGTGGGGGAGTCACACCCCGCCAGGGGGGAGGAGGAGAACAGTGGGGACGAGGGGACGGGGGAAGTGGAGAAGGGGCGGTGCAGAGGAGAGGAAGTGGGGGACATCAGGGGGCTGGTTTGCAGGCGCCACAGAAGCTCCTCGTTGTTCCGGCTCAGCCTCTTCTTCTCGGTGCTCTCCTTCTCGACGGACTCGTGGAGGTTGGCGTTTTCCTCTGACAGTTGCCTGTTGAGAGGAAGCTAACATTATCATCACTGCTCACAGCGAAGATGGTGATGACGACCGCTGAGTGCGTCTTACCTGGAGAGGGTTAGGTTAATCTGAATCTGTGCCAAAAGATCTTCGTTCTGCTGCTGCAGAACTTGGACCCTCTCCTCGAGGAACACATTCTTTTGGGCCTGCTCAAAAGCAGAACACAACCACAGCAGAATATTTCCTTCACCTTACATAGTGACCGTCTCAGTGTTACCAGACCGCTTGTGTTCTGCGTGTCAGGTCAGGTTCTAGAATACTTTGCTGCTGTTGTTTCGAAGAAACAGGGTGAGGAGAAAACCATGCCGTCAGAAGACACACACCACTATCATGCAGTGTGAAACTTCAGTTAGTAATTGTGTGCTATTATTAACATGTGCAACTATCTAACTACACTAATGTCTTGATTGCAGATTGTATATAAAGTTTGTATATATGTGAAGCCAAAGCATCTGGATCGCCCCCTAATGGTGGGCTGCAGTATAGGTCTTAAAACCCTCCTCCTCAACTGTACCAAGGAGGACATAGGCCAAACTCAAAATATGTTGTATTAAGTAATTATTACCATGCTGATATATGCTCAAGTTCATTATTTCTGATTTGTTTCATTAATTACTTTAATTATTGTTGTCATGATTGACAGCTGAGCTCTGCTTGCGATTGGCTGTGGCTCCAAATGACGTCACCAGCGAAAGATTGAAGCGATTGTATCCAGGACATTTCGTCTTAGCTTCATCTTTATTTAGGTTAACTGCTCCTGATGAAGACGATTCGACAGCAGCCAGTTACAGTAAATCTGGCTGCAACACATCAAATCACATGAACTAAAACTAAAAGTAGCTGATGTCATCAGAGTCACTGAGTACCAACAAATCACGCTGATCAACATCATCTTCTGTTACAAATATTGTAAAATACTTGTCAGTATAGTAAATCCTGGTAACTTTTTAAATTGTTGTTGTTTTGGAGGGTCATTGGGATCATTTGAGGCGGCATTGCCCATGCATATAAACAGCCTTAGTGTGAGTGTGTCAGTGTGTTTATGTGTTTAGGACAGCTTATTTGAGCCTACCACTTTCTCCAGATCAGAGATCTTCTTCTCTTGCTGGTGTATCTGTTGGTTCTTCATCTCCACAACCTCCTTCAAGCTCTTCAGATCTTGCTCAATGTGCTGGTACGGAGCCATCGCTTCCTGTTACACAGCACGTCCGCACATTCAGAAAAAAAGGTGGTGAACATGAGAACACTCGGTTTGAGTCGCCGTTAGTATTTTCCAGTAATTTATAGTGATTGTTTAGTAAGGTTAAGGTGGAATTTTGAACTCACAACAATCTGTTCATCTGTGCTCCTCCTCAGAGCCTCCTCGAAGCGTTTGGCTTTGTCTCTCAGACTCTGGTTTTGAAATGTGAGAGTGTCCACTTGGTCCTAAAGAAAAACAAAAGAGAAATCATGCATACAAACACAACACACATCACCTCAGCAACATTAGTGAGCATCAACCAATCTTTAGTCTCGTTTTAAAGGAACCATACCTGTAGAGAAAGTCTGAGTTTCTCAAAATCCTCCTCCAGAAGCACTTTTTGTTGCTCGTGAGCTTTCCTCAAGTCTGCACATAGATTTAGAGGCACAGTGATGTAGAGAGCTCTTCCCAGCAGACTCATATGCTGTCTTTTAAATGAGGTCTGAAATCATACCTCTCATGGTGCGGGCATGCTCCTCATGCAGTGTTGCCATGGTGATGTTATGCAGGTCCCTGAGCTCCTGAATGGCTGCCTGGTGATTGACCGTCATCTCCTCCACCTAACACACACACACCCTCACAGAAATGTCAATCAAAGGCTGACCCCGCCTCACACGGAAGATCGGGCCGATGAAACACAAGCCAGAGACACATTTCCCATGATGCCTTTCTCTAACCTGCTCCTGTTGCTGAGTTCTGAGCTCCTCCATCTCTGAGCGATGCTCCGCCTTTAGATGCTCTGCCTTGGCCAGGTGGCACTTTCTAAGCCCCTCCTCCACAGCAGCCAGCTCCGCCTCCTGCTGCAGCTGCAGCTCTTGCAGCTCTCGTTCAAACGCCACCTCCAGCGCGGTCTTTTCCCGATGGAGTCGCTCCCAGCGTGACGAGTGGGACGCTACAAATGGAACAGAGTGTTTATTATGAGTGCTAAATTGTGACTTGTTCCATCAGCGTCTAGTTCTCTTGCCCTACCTGTCTATTTAAGTCAACGTGCTTTGTTTAGTCCTTTATTTTGTTGGATTGTCGTTTGCTGTGTTGTGTGCCAACAGTCTTAAATTTGTGGGTGATTTTTTTTTTTTTTTTTTGCTCTGTTCTGTTTTTGGACTTTTTTATCTGGCCTTCGGACTCCCTTTTTCTCAGTTTTTCCTATTTTAAAGAAACATTGCTTAACTTGTGGAACCGTGTCACAGCAAACTTGACTCACATGAATGCAGCATCAATGCTTCTGGCACACTGTAACAGTTGCCAGATCTTTTGTGGGTCATCTGAATAAAAAAATTTGTATTACCTGTGCTTTCCTTAAGACAAGTCAGAATGTCTCCTGTGTATAAAGTTCTGTTAACTTAGTTATTTTTGAGGAGTTTAACGTGTTTGGACATAAGTTGGTTCTCACTCACCCATTTCCTCCTTAATCTTTTGCAATTCCGAGGACAATTTCCTTTGATTTTCTTCCGAAGCTTCATTCTGAAAATTGTAAAGAGACAACATTTGACAGCGCAGGTTATATAATTAATTGCATGTGCTAAATGCTAGACACAGGTAGGTAACTACAGGAACAAGATGCCCAAAGTCATAGGGACTCTTCATACTCATATTGATAATCTGAGATGAGTGAGCTAGGATTCTAACTAGCACAAACCAAAGCTGAGATAAATGGGACTGTATTTGTTCACCAGCTTCTTGGTCTTTAAAAAAAAAAGCTTATATGCTAATATGACCAAAATCAAACTATTTTACTACTGTTTGATGATTTAAAAAAAAAAAAAATGTTTACACTCACTAACACTAGTTTGCACTAACACTGCAAAAGCTCTCAGATTTACCAATTAAAAGGAAAGCCACAATATTAGAATGTGGAATAGGCCATAAACATGCTAATTCACTGCACAAGCTGTGGCTTAGAGAGGCCTATGAATCACACAGCTCTAAGCACACATGTGCTGCAAGGCCTCCTGCATACAATGCTGTTGCTGTTGTTCCTAACTGGTTCCAGCAGGGGGAGCTAACACCCACACAAAACAGGCCCTTATGTGCAGGGATAGACTTCAGCATCCTCACAATGACCATAAAGACACAGACAGAAGGCATGAAACCTGCTCAGCGACACACTGAACTCCCACTGCCGCACATCATGCTGCTCACTGACCATGCCGTGAATCTTGCCTCTCAGTCTTCAATACGGTCTTAAATACTGTATGTCCTTGAGTTCACGTATATGTGACAGCTTGTGTTTTCCTCAGGCCATATTTTGAGTAGATGGGAGGGCTGAGGAAATTATTACCAACTACAACTCTGTATGTGCACATGCAGGGTGTCATTATTGTAGTGCAAGACAATATTACTTCTATTCAGTGTTTGCCCTGTATTATTCAAGCTGGTTACCTTGAGGCAGTAATGCTGAGTGGTGATAATGAAGGTTTCCAAACCCAAGGAGGTCTTCCTCAGTTCTTCTCTCAGAGATCGCAGCTGCCTCTCCTGCCGCTCACAGCGACCCTGCAATCTCTGAACCTTAGAGACAAGAATGAAACATAATTAAAAAAAAAACAAACAAATAAAAAAGCACATCACAAACGCTGCAAATTTTTCTATCATCGCCTCACCTCCTCCCTTTGCTCCTCTTTCTCCCGTTCCTCCGCTTGCCTCTCTCTCTCTTTCTGCTGGGCCTCCTCTTTCTCTCTCTGCAGGCTCTCCTGCTGTTCCTGCTGCGGCTTCAGGGGGGCCACTCGGCGCGGGGACCCCGGGGGAGCTGACGCTCGTACTGCTGCTGCGGGCCACTGCCCAGTCTGGACTGCAGGGAGAGCAGAAAGACAAATATAGTAAATTCAATTAGAAATGAACGTTGATGTCTGATCTTTCCAGGGGAACACACTGAAACATCTACATGATACACTGTTCACATTATATGATATCTTCCATTTGTCATTTAAGAAGCCATGTACTAATACTTAAATCTATCTAGGACACATCTATAATCATGAAATTGATGAGTATTAACTCAGAGGATATTTGACCTGAGTTGTTGCTAATGACTGTGTTCACATGATAAATGACGGTAAGTTAATTGAATCTCTTCTATGGAGGAAGCCTTGGGGTAATTCCCAGTCAGTTCCTCATGACGGACCATCTAATTTCATGATGAATGTGATTAGTGTGTAGAAATGAAGCAGCATGCACTGATGTAAATGCCTGCCCGTATTGTATTATTTGTGTAGTATTTGAAGTAAAGGTAGTGACAGAGCCATTCTTCCCAGCTGGTGTACAAGGACTCAGATTAACCTCTGTGTGTGTCACCCTGTCATGAGGCGCAAACACATGTGGAGATACACGCAATACAGAATCTCTCAGACTGACTTACAGCTTAACTTCTGTACATTCCACCTAAGCCGGACGTCCACACACACATACACCACGCAAAGTCACCGCAGCTCCACGTCACCCGCCTCATTCAGGACTACTGAAGCACGGGAAGCGGTCTCCATGACAACGAGAGGCTAGTCTCAGGGCGCGGGGTCCCAGGTAATGAGTGAAAGATTGGTTAGAGTGTAGATGGGGGAAGGAGAGTGCTGTGCAACCACGAGGCAAACGAGGGAAGAGAATGTAGAGAAAAGCGTGCAGTGATACGGTGGAGAAGGTCCCTGAAGGCTCAGCATGGTGGTTATAGATGTTTAATGTTATGTGTGCAAAAAAAACCTTAAACGTGGGATTTCTCTATAAGAAAGGCATGAAAAATGCACTAGAGCTAAACGTATAAAGAGGGAGATGGGTTTTCACGACATCTAATAATCCAGGCGTTGCCTCCAAAAATGTGCAGAAATGCAAATATCAGCAAATGTTATAAAATTACATCTTCATCGGTGTCGCTGTCTTGGAGGCAGTTTAGGATTCCCAGTTCTTTAAAAAAAATAAATCTTATGTAAATTACATCATTTGCACACACACACACACACACACACACACACACACACACAGGCTCTGCTTCTGTAGGTTCTACCTGAGAGGTTAAGGAGAGTTGAGCGAATACAGAATGAGTTTATCTGGCTGAGTGTGAAGGCAGCATGCAGATGATAGCAGAGTGGAATGATGGAGGGGGAATAATGATGAGAGAAACAATGAGAAAGGGTAATGACAGACTTTATGAGGGGCAGACAGCAGTGCGTGTGTGTGTTGTAGCCATGATTGGGTAAAAGGTGGCGAGGCCTGGTTATTGCTGAGCTAAATTTCATTTTCATTTTTAGCACACTGACATTTTTTTCTGCTGAGAATGATAGGAAGAAAACGGAAAACAATAAAACATTCTTTTTTTAGCGGCTCTATGGGGGCAGACAAGTCTGGCAAAAGACGCAGTGAAGAGAGAGGTCAACGGTGACTACAGCACTTTGGGGGGAAAAAAAATGTAGTGAAGTGGGCAGAGAGAGAGGCATAGCTGGAGGAGATCTGTGCTCACTCTGCAAGGTAAGATTAGGAGGCCCTCTGCAATCCTGGAAGGAAAATGTATTACCAAAGCTGCAGAGCCTTGAGGAAGAAATGTCCCGAAGGCCTGGATCAAACCACAACTAAAGAACTTCTGAGAAAGGGTGTATGAGCAGGAGCTGACATTTGAGATGGATTCGACCCACGTCTCAGTGTGAGGGCATTAGTTTATAAAAATAGGGAGAATTCTTTTGAAAATGCCTTTCAAGGAGAACTTGTGTATATTTTTTAACCTAAGCGCTATTTGAAGAAATACATGTTTTGTTTTTTTGTTTTGAATTACTCCAGTTCGGACTTCGGTCGCTATGGCTGATAAACTCGACCTAATATTAATAAGTTGGGCATGTGAGGGTAAGCTAATACCAGGGTTCACTCATAGGTCTTCTAATCAGCAGGCATTTTTTTCAAAGAACAATAAACATTAATGATAATGCCATTTTATTGCCAACATGGACTTGGTTCACTCCCACACGAGACATTTGAAAATATTTGGGGAAATGTTGACGACTCACCTGGGGACTGAGGTTTGGGAGGAACCACTGCCAGCCTTTTTGGGGAGGACGGCAGAGAGCGCGTGACCTCTGAACTCCGCTGGAACTCCTTCCTGCCCACTGTAAGCCAACAAGGATACAAGAAGTCAGTGTGTTATTATTTGGCTTGCTTTAATTAAAAAAAAAGTTAAGAAAGCACACAATAACACAAAAAGCATTAAACTAACTATTCTCTTTTGGCTCCCCACTCCACCATTTTTCTTCTTTCCCATTTCTTTG
>KV751332.1:6974405-7006761 GCA_001698575.1 Mola mola | reverse complement strand
GTTACAGTCCTGCTTTCATCTCCACTTCTCACCGCTGTTGTGTAGTATAACTACATCCCACAGGACTGTTGGTCAAAGAGAGGCAGCGCACTCCATCTCCCTGCTCTCTGTGACATTCCATACCTTGCAGCCAGGAGGGACAATAATCAGATTTAGTGAAGTGAGTGGGGGTGAAGAAAGTTTGAAACAATAAATATGAAACTGATCCTCAGCCTGGGAGCGAAGGACGTCGGCGACGGCAATGAAGGAAGTCGGTTTTGGGAAGTTAGCAGCTGCGAAGCTGAGGTGAGGGAAATAGAGAGGCCTTGAAAAGAGGCTAATTAGACCTGTAATGGGAGAGAAGCCTCTGATCCTGAACAAATCCCCCAAATAACCCTGGAGAGATACTTCAGGCCTGCAGAGACCTTGTGTTTGTGCGTGTGCCTGTGCGACTCATTACTGCCAAGTGAAACCAAGACACACACACACACACACACATTTAAAAAAAACCCTTTTCCAAATACTCTTATCAACACTTAGCTATAAATAATAAAATATAGGATTTCTGTGTGTGTTTAAAATACATAAGTGGATATTCACAAACTGAGGGCAAAGCAATGCAGATACTAGGTGTCAAAAGCAAGTAAATAAATAAATAGTAATGTGTCTTCCTGAAATTCCAAAACCATCTACCTTAGTTACTGTGCTACAGATGAAAGATATGATTAAACAATATTTGACTGAGTTGTTTGCACCATGGCCAGCTCTGCGAGGCTTTGTTGTGATATGAGAAAATATGAGAAAAAAAATTGGGCTGAGACAGGATTGTACCACATTCAACACACTGTGCCTTTGGCTAAGCACAGGGTGTAATCCATCACCACATGCTTTGGTCCCCTGTTTCAGTTTTTCTTTTCTTAAAAAAAACACGTTGTGCTGCTGCATCTGATGGAACGCCAACTATCTATAGCATGTTAGCTTCTAGTGGCAGAACATGTCTGGTGGTTGAAATTACTCATTGAAATTACAGTAGGCATTGAGATTTCACTAATATTATTGTTAATTTAATCTATGTGAATTTGTTAACAGCTTTAAACATTGAAAGAACTATCTTGATAAACTAAAAAATACAGAAAATTAATTACAAATAGATAATTGGCAGTTCTACTCTGTCCTAGACTCAGTAATTGATACTCCACTGATTAAGAATAGCTGTCCTAAACAACTTAAAGGTGGATTTTTGGTATTTTTCAACCAAAGCAAGACAGACAAATTTGAAAGAAAAAAATCAAGGCAGATTTATTCCAAATCATATTTGTTTGTTTTTCTTGCAGCAGAAACCAGATCCCTTTTAGCATTATTGATAATGTCTGGGGAGCTGTGTCAGTGACAGGAGGCAGGGAAATTTGTTTACAAACTCCATATTGGATTAATTTTCAAAAAGAGACATGCTTTGCTAAGTTTTAGACCCTCAAAGTTTAGGAAATAGGGCTAAGGCTGAAAAAAAATGAAGATGGATGACAACTTTTAAAACATAAAAATCAACAGAATAAATATGTAAATACCACATATCCTCATTAGTAAAAGTCTATGGAAGCCCAAAGACCCCATACGTATTTGAAAAAAACATTATTTATGTCCTTTTTACAAATTCATGTCTTCATTGTAGCTTCTAAGCTGAAAAAAGCAGTTCAAATCTCCTCTTTGGTCTTCCTCTTTGCCACCTGCCTGGTGGCTCCATCTTTAGCATCCTTCTACCAATATATTCACTGTCCCTCCTCTGCACATGTCCAAACCATCTCAATCTGGCCTCTCTAACTTTGTCTCCAAAACGTCCTACCTGTGCTGTCCCTCTGATGGCCTCGTTCCTAATCATGTCCATCTTCGTCACTCCCCGAGAGAATCTCAACATTTTTAACTCTGCCACCTCCAGCTCTGTCCCCTGTCTTTTTGGTCAGTACCAAACCAACAACACTGCTGGTCTCACTACCCTCTTGTAAATCTTTCCTTTCACTTTTTCTGCTACTCTTTTGTCACAGATCACTCCTGATACTTGTTTCCACCCACTCCAACCGGCTTGCACTCGCTTCTTCACCTCTTCACTACACTCCCTGCTGCTCTGAACAGTTGAACCTAAGTACTTATCTCATGGATCTTTTCCACCTCTACTCCCTGTAACCTCAATGTTCCACTTGCCTCCCTTTCATTCACACACACATGTATTGTGTCTTGCTACGACTGACTTTCATTCCTCTTGTTTCCAGCTCGTACCTCCACCTCTCCAGGTTTTCTTCCGCCTGCTCCCTGCTCTCACTACAGATCACAATGTCATCTGCAAACATCATCGTCCACAGAGATTCCTGCCTGACCTCATCTCTCAGTCTGACTGAATTCTTATTTTTGGTTAAAGTGGTCCTTCATATTTCAGGTCAAATTTAAACTCTATGGGCTGATTAAAGATCAAGGTGTGATGAAATGACCTTTAGCCAAAGCTGTGCTTACTTTTACAGTGCTAGTATTAAGAAGCATCTTGAGAATACATCTTAACTGATCTTGTTCATAATTTGCTAATCTGTTGTATCAGTGTAGATGCATTATATGCAGTAAAAGCATAATATAATCGCAGATGTTTAAACTGCCTCAGAAAACAAGTATTTGAAATTACACGATTGTGTGATTGTATAAATAGGTTTGCCAGGAAAGTCACGGCCCAGATAAAAAGTAGAGCAGGTGCCTGACTGTGACTCCTTGGGTATTTCTTCAATAATTTATGGCACATTTAAAACCAGCCAATGGCTACAGAAAGAACGGCTAAGAGACATTTTCACACAGTTGCTACACTCTCTGTATACAAAGGCCTGGCTGAGGGGAAAATGTTGGCATGAATACAACATTGATGTCTATACTGTTTTTTCTTTTTTGCAGGTAAATTGTGTTCATTTTTGAGACAGGTCAAAATGAACAGGAGTGTGCAAGATTTAATGGCTTAGATGAAGACTTGTAATGCAGTTCTCCTGTTGGTTTCTGCTACAGAGCTCAACATGTTCTGTGAGAGATTTTGTAAGTGAGGCAAATTGTTAGTCGAGTGGTACCATCATTTCCCAAAATGCCTTTCAACAACCCTTGAGAGCTCTGTTAGGTGCTACAGTGTGCATGGTGGCAGACAAAAGTTGAAAAAAAAGGTTGTGAAGTTGCCAATGCTTCAGTAAGGACACTTTGCACCTCTTTAACCATCTATGTATAAATGTGAAACATTTGCACCACATCGAAGCACTCGAGATTTGATTTCCAGGTGCAGAATGCAAAACCTGTTGTTTGAAATTGACATTTTATAGATCTCCCTTTTCCCCGTGAGTCTGGACACCAGATACTGTACACCACATATGTGACAATAGCATGTTATAGTACGACACAATCTGTTGTACCTCTCATGCATGAAGCTGTTTTTGCAAAAGCGAGTAGTTTCACTGCCTTTTCTCATCAGAAAAAAAACCATTTTATTGTCCCTTCACAGACTAAACCGAAATTGACGATGTTTTGAAAATTTTCTGTGTTTGAGCCAAACATAAGTCTCCTCCTCTCTCATACGACAACTTCAACTGACCTCCAGGGGAGCCTCTTGGCTGGGTGGGCAGGTAGCGCCGGGGTAGGGCCGGAGTGGAGGGCGGCTGGAGGCTGTGACCCCTCTGGTGATCTGTCGACGGAGGGCCGGTGGTCACCCTGTGATTTGAAGGCTCCTCACTCACGCTCGGCCCTGGAATACACAAAATTAACTTTTACGTTTACATGTCTTTTTCTAATGCACAGCAGTTTTTTGTCTTTTTTTCAATCACATCAGAGCCTGACGGAGCTGGTTATGTCTCAATTTAGATTCACTGGACTGAGAAATGGTTGTAATCTCTGGGTCTCCTTGCTGCTGCTGTCAATCGTCAACTTTTGTTGACCTGTGCACCTTTCCTATACACACACACACACACACACACACACAGACACACATACACACATACTGTATGTTTACACGGGGCCACGTCATTTCATCAGGATAATACAATGCACAGTGCACAGAAGCACTCTGATCACTGCTCATCCTGGCTTACAGAGTGGCTGTAATCTATCTGGTGGATCGTTTAGGCACGCACGCGCTCTCAGGCACTGTGTATATCACCTCATCCCCGATCAATGATGGCACAAAAGACCGACTGCACTTCTGCACCTCCTTCGCGTGACAAGCAACAACAAACAATTTAACGTAGAGAAGCCATGATGTGTTGATTAAACGCTGTAGTGTGGCTTCCAGTTTCTCCTCAGTGATCAGTACATTTAAGAAAATGTGTTGGGGAAAAATGCTGTTATAGGAAGAGTTTCTGTTATTCAGCATTCTCCAGTAGTAAAATAAGAAGTCCTTCAGGCACCTCATCTGTTCACAGGAGGAGCTTTGTCATGGTGAGGTGTTGATTGTTTTGGTAACCAAAGTGTTATTACATCACACACAGACACACAAACACTGAGCTACTTAAAAATACTCATTCATTTGCTCCATCCCGCATTTGCTGCATTGTACCAACACAATAGGAATCAGAGAGGAAGTTGCTGCTGTGTGCTGCTCACGTTATTGCATCACCACAGCGTAGCGATTCACGGCGCTCTCCCAAAGCGTCATTGGTCATCTCAGAGCTGATTAGTGAGGCTGTTAACAGTATTTCCTCCTCATTAACCAGTGAAGGGCATGAGCTCCGTGTCCAAGCTGGCAAGGCAAGAACCTTGACTCTCCGCTGCACAATTACGGCTGTCAACATCCTCCCTGCAGGAGAGCTTTTTTTTTTTTTTTGACTGGAGCGCCAATGTTCACGGCTTGACATGGATCAACAGACTGGTTTGATATAAACGGAAGTGTGCTCATTAGCCGTAGGTCAATTACGCAAACGAGCAAATTCCCAGAGCGAGGAGCAGAGACGGGAAGAGTAAATCACGGTGTAGGTTAGTCAGAGACAGAAGAGAGAGGAAGTGATGTGAATGATAAAAATGAGTGTGGCATTCAGATGGAGAGAAAAGGGGCTGAATTTCATTACGGATAAAAGCGGGCTGATATGCATCACTGATGGGCAAAGTGCCATTTGATGATAGATAGCAGAGCGTGAGCAGGATAGGAAGACGGCGGAAGGAAGGGGCAGGCTGAATAAAGCAAACAAAAGGGGAAAGCATGGACGATGCTGCAATGGATTCAGTTGCAAGCCGTGCGTGTGTGTGTCGACGCTGGAAAGAAAATTTCAAAGATATTGAAAAGGGACCATGTGCGAAGAGAAACAGCTGAGAACAAAAGACAGCAGGTTTTTCTGGCTCAGAGGGAGTCCATTTAATTGGAGAGGCCTCATAACAACGCCAATGCCAGCGGAATAATGCTGACTCTTAAATCTCCGTCAGCAGAGAACAGTTCTCCTTGGTGTACATATGTTTTGCTACAAGTCACTTAAACTGGCACCAGTTTTAATTTCATCAAAAAATGTTCCACCAGTGCGCTTGTCAGCTAAATCAGCGCACTCGCAATCCACAAAAAGAAGCTTACAGGAGTTTTTTGCCTTACAGGACTGAAAAGTAGATGTACAGCTTAGAGTGATGAGATGTTGACTAAACGGCTAGTTCCTCCAAAAACATAAAACCCCCTTGGAAATAATTGAATCCTCTAAATTGTATTGTCCGCTTAAAAGCCACACCAGCAAAAAGAAAAATGCACTCATTCTGCCATAGCGTGGTTGAATGGGGAGTTTATTGAGAAGGGGTGGAGACGCTACATCCTTTCTGAGTGATTGATTTCATTTTATTCTTCGTGAGCGCTAAAGAGGTACTCAGATCCTTCATTTAAGCAAAAGAAGCAATTAAAAAAAAAAAAAAAAAAACTTTGCCAGGGGAAGGCAATGTACCGGGTAGTTTAACTGATTTAAATGAAATATGCTATAACGTGAGCTGAATGAAAAGCGGTCTTGAAATATATAATATCCTGTTACGGAGGCTTGTGCTCTTCGCTGTTTGTGTTCCTCATACTGGCTCATCAGTGAGAGGCACTGTGCCTGGGAGAGCTTTAAAAAGCTCCTCTGCCGGCATCAGGAGGGAGAGATTGGCCTTGATGCGCCTCAGCCTGGGATTTCTGTATTGTAATATCTTAACATATTTCAACATTTTTGGTAGTCCTCCTTTAATCTCATGGTTGGTTGTTTGTGTTCGTGTTAATAAACCTTGATGGTGTTTTTCTATAATCGATTTCGGTTAGTGGTGGACTCTTGTTCACCCCATAATGGTCACTTAATAAAATACTGTGGAAGTAGCAAATCTGACCAGGATACAACCAATACCTTTAAAATGTACTCAGGTCCTTAGCAAATGTAATGGGTTACTGCATTTGTATGTGTTCATGTTGTAGGTGGTATAAAAATAAAAATAATGTAAAACTAAGGTACTCTCAATTATCATATCAGGTATTTGGGGCCTTCATGACATTAATTTTGTAATTCAAATAAGCATTTATTATACACAAAGTATGGACACGGCCTGAAGCTGACTGCATGTCCTCACAACAAATGTCAGTTTGAGTCGGCATCATTCTGCACAGAAGACATTGTGTATAATTAAACTTGATGATTCATCAGACTCTATGATTGGTCGATTATGTTAATTGCCACTTCCTGTCAGTTGTTTGTTGCCGTTTCCGTCACTAGTCATCTATCAGTCATGACGTACAATCTTTGCATGCATCATGTTGTCAGCATTAGGTTTCATGCAAGTCTTTGCATTCTCATCCACAGACCAAGTTCAGCCAGACTGATCATCACCTTTACTAGCGATCTACAACATCAAGAGATTTCGTTGCTTCGGCTCACAAGATTTCCTTCACAGCCAACAGGTTATAAGCAAATTAGATTCACTGTTTTAGAAGCCGGAGGGCATAACTGTGTTTGGAAAAATTAATTCCACCCAGCAACAAAAGAGTCTGCAAATAGCAAAGTACACAGCTGTGTATCTACATCAGTGTGTGTGAAAGTCAAGGTTATTGCTGCATACATAAAACACAGAGTAATGGCCCCGCAGAGACTGCAGACCTGGGCTGCACACTCAGAGATGGACAACATGATAACACTGAAGCTGATGGCAGCATCAACAGGCTTCCTGTCCTCTGTCACAACACACAACCTTCAGGTGTAGTGAAGGTTTTCTCCTCTTGTGGCCAGCTGGAGAATGATGCTTCTCCACAGTAGATCAGCCTTTACGGAAACTGGTCAGACGGCATTTTATGATGGATAAATAAACCACAGGTCATTTTCACCAGGTGCTGCAAGAATTACAGTTGTTGCACACTTTACCTTCTTTAGCTGTGGGTGGAAACATTTTGGTTGTAGATTGCAAGCTGACCCTCCACATTGAAAGAGGAGTGAGAAGTGCAAGGTAGCAATGTCAGAGTGTAGTTTTATTTTTTTATGCGCGCTTGTTTGGGTTAGTTGCTCGCTGCTGCTGTCTGCTTTTAAATCGCACTCGACAAAACATCACATATGTGTATCATTGCTCAACCTCGCCTGCTCACTCCGTTTACACAGGCAGTTGACTCAGTGTTGTCACTACCTGTGATGGCGTCTCGGAGGCGCAACAGCTTTGACCCTCAGTTACACCTCGAGGAGGATTACGCAGACGATGAGGCGCAGCAGAGGCGCCTGCATTAAAGGGGCTTAAGACTAAATCTAAAATAGCAGTCAAAATTCACACCACATTGAACTAAACTAAAGTGGAAAATATGTGAAAACCGTGATGCGTTCAAACATTTTTGATGAAAGCCTCTGTCAGATGTGGCACGAACATTCTGCACTCTACTTAGGTACGAAGGATGCTCAGCAGGAGAGAGGACGAGAAAGGTGCCGTTGTGTAAATTATCTGAGAACAAAAGCTCTGAGTGAGCTTGAGAGCAGGTTTACGCCTTTATCTGATTTCACGTTGCCTGTAAGTCTTGACCACCACTTAAGCCCATAAACACTGATTAATATGAATCTGGGTAAAATACAATGGGAGTTTAATGGTTGATGAACGAGCCCAGGCGAGCCAGTCCTCGTGCTGCTGCTTAAGCAGCCCTCTGCCATGTTTTGTTTCCTCTCCTTAGCCGCAGAATGGCAGCCATATCCAATTGGCCCATCTAATTTCCTGCTCTAGTAAGTTTGTGCTTGTGCGTACACGTTTGTGCATATCTGTCTGCGCACATGCACCACAGAAACCATCTGTTCACAGGGCGCTAGCATGAGTCACGGACCAGATCGGAGCCATGGCATCTGGGGTATCCGCTCTCCTCCATGCATCCCTCTTTCCATGCAACTTCCTCCCCCTCTCTCAATCCTGCTCAGGTTTATCACTGCATCTCCCTTGCTCCTATTGGATCGGTTTTCTCTTGTGCTTCTTTGGTTTTCCTGATTGCTTCATTATCACCTAAAGGGAAAAAAGATTAAGGCAAGAGGACTCTAATAACGCATGGTTTATTTTGAGTTTCCATGTCAGTGCGCCACAAAGGCACAGGCTTCATGAGACTCCTGCAGGATTCTATCAGCGGTTGTAGGCAACTGAATCTGCCAATCACAACAGGATTCATAGTGTATTCCTTCAGTTTTCAGTTACATGCAGTTACACTCTCTCCCCACACATGCACACATATCCCAGAAGCACCTTAGGGGATTGTCAGCAAGTGGGATAAACGGAGGATTGGGTTAATGGCTAATCAATGTCATAGAACGAAACCTATAGCGCCTATAGGTTACGCTCGGCAAACACACACGGGCTTGTGTGCATACTGATGACCAACCAGGTAATGAGAATCAGTCAAGGCCATGCCAGCTTTGCTCAGTGTTAGCTCAGCATGAAGGTGAAAAATTGTGCTTTTCCCTTTTAAGAGTCATGAATATGTGATTTCTGTAACTCAAAGTGATCTGCAATCTAAAATGAATTGTTGATACACCCAAATATATAAAGGTTTGGTTTTATTGCAGTACATTTTTTAAAAATATAATATACATCTCTAAAATTGGATTAGAAGTGCTGGAAAATCAGCATGAGAAGCTGTCGACGGTTTTATTTATTGGAACTATTTTCTACTGGAGAAATTGTCCCTTAAAAAAACTAGACATTGTTTCTAGAGAGAGATTATGCTGTTGAATCGTTTACAAGATTTTTTTAAAATTCTGCAAGCACCACAGACAAAATTACGTTTAAAGCTGCATTACCAGGGTGCTGGCAGGAACCTCAGTGATTGATTTCTCATATAAAAAGGTGAGTGTGTGCATTGATTACAAGGAATAAGTGGCTGAATGTTTTCTGTGTGAGTATGTGTGCAGGTTGAACGGCCCAACCTTCTAATTATGGAACCGATGTCTATTCAATTCATGGCACATTCTCTTCATAACTCTTCATGTCCACACACACACACACGCATCTGCGTATTGATCAGAGAAGGCTGACGAGCAATATGACAACAGAGAGTTTAAACTCCAGGGATGCTTCTGCTAACACACTTTACTGGATCGCAGGAATCCTCTAGTCCTCAATGAATTCTCCAATCTGCACCATCCAGAGCTCTAAGGGAGTCTTTGCTTGCTGATCAATGGGCAAAATGAGAAACTGAGCCTTGCCTTTCTTCTCCCTGCTTCAGGAGGATCTACGGGCCTGCTACTGTTTTCCCCACATCCTTGACAGAAGGATGTGTGAAAACTCGTCTGCCTGTCAATCCCTCCGTTCTTTGAAACAAGTAGGAGCGCGGCGAAAGAGTGCAGGTGGAGGAAGAAGAATCCTGTATTGGAAACAATCGCTGCAGAGGGTCGTTTCCTGTGCTTCCACAAGCTCATCTACAGTGTGTGACAAAACACACGTTAAACAGAGTCAGTGTCTTTGGAAATTAGAAGCTGAAGGTTGTTTACCAGCTGCCTTAACAGCTGCTTAACTTTCCCATCCCCATCAATATTTCACAAAGGGGTTTGTGCAGTCTCTCAGAAACACACTCCCATAATTCTCATTCGGCCCCGAGCTGCAGAAGCAGCTGGCTCAAAAAGCAACTATTTTCTATATGATGACAGGATCTAAATTTCAAATCCTTATATGTCCCCTTCTTTTCAGCCTCTCTAGATTGCTCTTTGGACAATAAAAATAGAGAAAAGCACTCAGTAGAGTCCATATATACCTCTGGCACCCACCTGAAATACCACTGATATAGGGTAGCACCTGAAACCATTGAAACCATTGATCCGAGTAATTAAGGGTACACCTTAATTACTCGGATCCAGGGTCAGGATTAAGGTCTGGATTCTGGATTTCTTCCAAAATTGCAAAATTTGTTTCATGGGCCAAGACATACACTAACAAAACCATCTCATAGAAATCTCTCCTTTCATTTATGAATTACGACCATGTACCAACATATATTTCCTGGGCAAAGTCCTACTAACAAAGCAAGTGCTATAAAAATCGGTTCATGAATTTTTACTTCAAAAATGAAAACATTCTTTCCTTGATGACGGACAAAAATACACACAATTTTCATGAAACTCAGTCCAGCAGTTTTTGAGCTATGTTCAAGTTGAAAATTTATAATATTCTGATGTGAGTAATATTTTGGAAAATTCTGAAAAGGGACTGGCCTGCCACCATGAATGAGCAGGGCATATCAAGATGGCTGGTGTTAAAGAACAACCTAATTTTAGGCCCACACTACTCTTGGGTTATGAAGACCCTACAATGGAGACATTTGCTGCTTTAATACCTCTGGGGTTGCGTTTTAGATGTTTATAAAAACGGTCGACATGAACGCTCCCCACAATACAAGTCAAAGCATTTCTACTGCCCCTGGTGGCTGGCTCCAGTATTGGTCCTCAGCTTCTCTTTCTCCGTTATTAAGTATTCCTCAAATAAATTTTTCCACAAAATGGTTTCTGTCATTTTAGGTAGTTCTTCTCACGATGGTATATGTTTGAATTTTCATTTCCCTGATCAGTTTGGGTTTTTCTTAATCGTTATTTGATGCTGTGAAAACGGGGAAACCTCACGATTGAGGCCTGAGCTCTGCATGTGATTGGACAGGTGGGCATCCAGGCAGAACATTAATACCGCCGCTCCTACACAGACTCTGGCTCTAAATCACGTCACCAGTGAAGATGGAAGAGCATGTATCTCAGATATTTTGGCCTCAGTTTTGTACAATAGGGTGACTGATTCTTAACATGCTGCACTTCTGAAAGAAAACAAAGACATTATATTGCTAATGCTCAGAAGATGTGGTTTCTTCTGGATTAAACAAGGTGAAATATTGTCTTAATGTTTAATAATTCAATTTTTTTTTTTAAACTGAGCTATAGCCTCACATTCTTGCTGCACAGACATCAACATTACCACAGGGATGTGAAACCACTTCTTTAGTGACAAACTTTGAATGTATATACTCTAGAAGACACAAACAGAGCAAAAATATATATTTTTTCAGTGGAGGTGATGCATGAAAACTGTGAAAGGAAAAGAATATTGAATCTCGCTATTTTTGCCCACTAAGGCAGCAATTAACAATTATGGATTCTTGTGGATTATTACTTAGTATTTTCTAGATGTTACATTTCATTATTTGGTCAGAAAAATTAATTAAAAAATGCCATCATAGTTGATGTCGTCACATGGCTTCTTTTTTCATTCACTTAGGAAGCTGGAGCCACTAACTGTTCTTTTTCCTTTTTCTGCCTGGAATGTGACTTAAACAAAATTAAAATTGTTTATCAAAACACCTACTGGTAAAATTCCCTATTCCAATTCTCATTCCAAGTAGAATACTAATTGTTTCAAGCCTTTCCCACATATTTTTTACTCAAACATGTAGAAACCATTAATGAAAAACATTTTAAAATCAATATCCACCACTGTGTGAAACAGCATTTCGAAAATAAAAACTTCCAGATTTATCCCATCGAAAAGATGATAAACATGTTCTGCTCTGGAGACCCATAAGAGTCCTCTTTTCCCAGCTGTACCGTAGCTAAAAAGATGTCTGCTATGGCCCAAATTACCTCATATAGCTCTTTTTTTAACTACTGAACGAAAGGAGGGGATGGAAAAAATAAGGACACATTATGGGGGAGACGAGGGAAACGAGTGATGACATAACTGGGGGCCTGTTGTGCGTGAGAGTGGAGGTGCTTACGTCAACTGTAACTGGGAGAGGAAGAACAAGCGTTCCTTATGTAGGTCACATTAAAAACACATGCAGCTTCGACAAATTCAGCCAACTAACCACGCAGCCTGCCAGGCAGCAGAAGCTCCAGCTCTCCGTGACTGTGAAAGAGTAAAGTATCTCAAACTCAATGTGCACATGCGCCTTGTTAAGTGTCTGTTAAATTAGTGACTTCTCTGGGGAAAAACATCCTGAGATCATTTATTACAATCAAAACGAGGTCAGCTATGTAAAGGGAATGTTCACAATATGAATCAGTGATCTGCTTCGCAGTAAATTGTAGAAAATTAATGTCTTCCTGTCTGTGATATCATTTCACTGCACCGTGTCCTCACCCTTGACTCATCAATCATCCCGAAAGCACATTAAGCAACATGGTCACAATGCTGTGACTTGTGGTCTTAATGATAAGGATTTTAATTAACTAATATTAATGCCCATTTTTTTCTTCAATCATGTGTGACGGTTGTACAATAAAATGAATAATCGGACACATAGTGAGTTTGAATGCTCGAAAACACAGCTATTAACAATAATATTGACTGTAGATATCTGTTGCCAGAAAAATGCCTTATATCAAGTCCTTGTGTGCTGTAGAAAAATATGCTTTGCAAAACTGCAGCTGTTGTTCTTCTTATTGACCTGGTGCTTGAAGAATAAACTGTCAGCGGGGCGGAGCTGAGGAAGATAAACAAACTGCAACATAATGAATGTGGGTGGGGGCTTTTTATGCGCAGTGTATTCATGAAAGCAATACAGCAATAAAGACAGTGTGGTGATGTACAGTAACAGCGTACCCATTATGTTGTGATAAACGAGGCGTTTGTTAAAGCACCACTGGGATTAACAAACATATTCCAGCACAGCATAAGTTAAGGAGAAAGACTTGTATAAAATTGTATATTGCGGTAAAATTGTATCAACAAGATTTGTTTTGAGTTGACTCACGGTTGGTCGCCCTGACGGGGTCACTGTGGGTGCTGTCGGCGGAGTGGGCTGAGGTGACAGAGGAAACGCTGGAGCTCCTGACAAAGCTGAAGGCTGCGAGGCGTCCCGCCGTGACGCGACTGGAGCTGAAGCCCGGGGGACGCAGGCCTGACTGGCTTGCTTTTGGAAGCAGAGACCTGGACGCCGCTGCCTGGGGCTGGGCTGCTGCTGTCACCTGAGCAGGAGGAGCTGGGGCATCGTGGGCGAAGACCTCATCTGTGACACAAGCAAAGGTTCATCTGGAATTTCATGATCATGTTAAAGCTGTTCAAGATCAGATATACTTCTAAATCTGTCGTGAGCAAAGAATCCTCGAAATCCTCTTGTGTGTCTGTGCATGGTTGGCAAATGAAAACTCACTAATTCATATATCAACAAAATGCAGGGGCTTCAGTGTAACTGTGATGTTCATTACTTCCCCCCAGGGAATCATTCATCATCCTGTGTTGACTGAGCTCTCAGTGGGCAACACGATGTGTCTGTTATCACTGACTGCAGCACTGCGAGCAAATACGATAACTATAAACATAATGACCTGCTAACAGCGCCTTTTGGCTCGGGCCTTTCTTGCAGGCTAGGCTGGCAGCCAGCAATTTCTCTAATGACAACACTGTTGTGACAATCTATATAACAGTGTGTTGGAGGTTCATTACATGACCAGTAATTCCTTGTTATTGTTTATGAACTTAATGCCAAGTCTAGAAGAGTAAAAATTAAAGGGGGATTAAAAAAGAGGAGGGATTTAAGAGAAGAAATGTATTTATCAAGGAAGAGAAACAAAAGTCAGGGACTAAAGACTAAAGAGAGACAGGGAGGATAAAAATGTGATTATAGTTCCATATAGGGGCAGCTATTGTCAGTGAGGGATGGGGAAAAAATCCTCCCTCTTTGTAATGTATGGCTTCCAACAGCAAAACAGATAAAATGTGCAGGCGTGAACAATCAAGACCGCACACACACTTCCACGCGGTAGGTAATGGGAAAATCCCCCGGCCCTGCCGAGAAGAATCATCATCTCTGCTCCGGCCTGCAGCACTAGGTTCAGTTCCTGGGCAGAACAAGAGCGTTATCCCCTGCTGGCTGCAGAGATAAGGTGGGAAACCCTCTTTTCCTTTCCACTTGGCACAGCTGTGTGCTCCAGCGCATGTGACATGAATAGTTGCCACATAAACACAAGACAAAAAGCTAGAAGAGGGAAAAAAAAAAAAACAAGCTCAGAGAGGGAGGAGCAAAGTGAAAAGTCCAACGTCTCCACTGCTGCCGTTCACACTCCATCCTCAATATCTGCCTTGTGCCACGTGGCCTGTTTATTAGATCTGAGCTCGCTCCTCTTGAGTGAAAAGGTCAGGACCATTAAAGATAAATGTCCTCATTTCCATCCAGCCCCCCACCACTCAACTCCAGTTCCTCCCTCCGAGAGACGAGGGAGATAAGTGAGGCTGACAAGCATCCACTTTTGCCGCCGTCACGGATCTCTGCTCACTAGTAAACACAGGCACACATTATTAATAATAATTTAAAAAGCAGTCGAAAAGAGATAATATTTATTCTCATTTTATGCGTTTCTTTCGGTCCCACAAAAATTATTGTCATTTTTTTCACTGTCTCTCTTACATTTCTCACTATTTTACTCCATAGCTTGACAAAGCGCCAGAATGAGGCTAAAGAAGGAACTTTAAAATGCATTACAAATCATAAAACCTATTTCCCCTTCTGCCATTCAACATATTTTAGTAAAACCTTTTTATGATGCCTGACAGTCTGAAACACCACCTTTCAGTTTCTCAGCAACCCATGAGAAATAAACAAGAGATCATCTTCCAATTTTCCACTGGATTTCGCATCCTATCTGAAGATGACTGAATGTGAACTGGGCTCAGAAAGTCAATGGGATAGGCGGCTGGGATGTGCACTGAGATGGCAGACTGATTTTAATTACAGCCCCTGGTGATTTCAGACAACCTGTGTGGATTCCGTCCAAGAAGCATGCGCTGCAATCTCCGCAGACCTCCATGGGTGAATGGAGCCTTAATACCAACGTCCTATAAGTGGATCATCCCCATTATCATAACAACGAAGTGTGCACAGTACTTATGTGAGCAGTTAAAGCACAGTGACTTTTAGAGAGTAGCTTTACAGCGTAATTACTATAGTAATGGCTCTAGAGAAATAAAAGTTGCAAGTGGAGAAGAGTAAATTGAAAATACATTTCTATGGCTGATACTGTTCCAGAAAATCAGGATGAGAAGCAACAACAATAAATAAAGAAATACCTTATTTACATTTCCTGTTTACACAACAACAGGTGCTGATACTGTACGCACAACAATTGCCTGATACTACACGTACAGTATATATTTTAGCTGGTGTTTATCTGTGCAGGGTACAGCAGGGAAGATACGGATGTTACTTAAGAGTTAATTGCTTTGCACTTCAAAGCCATAGTTCCCCGAGGGCCAAACAGCACTGAGACACCATACATATGTATTAATAGGGATTATGATAAGGACGCCTGGCACATCGGTACACTATGCTGAGCAACTGGGTGTGAGCTGTGATGGAGTGTGAGTGTGTATCTGTGAGTGTACGCTTGCATACGTCTCAGTTTTTTCTTTTTTTTTTTCTCCAGGTTATCACATTCAGGGAGAGGGCAGATCAAATATTCATGGCAGTGACGAAGAGCAAAGCCCTGCAGCACTGTGAGGAAGGGATGAGCAAATTTCAATAAACTTCAATATTCCATCGACAGTCGGGCTGTAATGTAAGTCCGACTTCAGCTCTCTTTGATGCTATCTGAATCATCTGAATAAGAAATTTGGTGAGAGAAGCAGTGAGCTGGGATTCATTTATTTATTTATTTATGTTGTTTTGTAGAAGGCAGCCTCGTGGAGCATAGAAGGTCCCCTCAGAATAGTCGAAATGAGCCAAAATTAATCTCAGAGAATGCATTTTAATGAGCTCCCTTCATCTCATGCCAATTTGGAGGGGGTGGGGTCCCATCACTGCTCATCGCTGCAAAGGAGGAGAAAAGGTAGGCTCTCCAGTGTCAAAATTTAGGCTGTTGACATAAAATCACACACGTATTGCAGCTAAAAAGATGCCACGTCTGTCGGGTATTCTAACCATTCAATGCTCAATAATGTTTTATTTACCTGCGCTATCTTGGCTTTTCTGATTGGTCGCTGGGCCGACGGTTTGGACTGGTTGGCTGAAGATAACTGTTGACTTGTGACCTTGACCAGTCTCTCTGCCCTTGGCTGACCCTGACGTCATCCTGGTGACGGCTCCCAGGCCAAGACGCAGGCCTCTGCTGGAGCGCAGGAGGCTGCCGCTCCCCCCAGCCTGAGCTGCGGTCCGGGCCTGCAAAGCATCCTCAGCAGCAGCAGCAGTTTCTTTGAAACTGGCAGCTCTTCCCACCTTGAGATCAAAATAATGAAATTAAACTATAAAATACAATCTGGAAACAGGGCTAGAATCATTGTTTGGTCTCATGCTCTAGTTTCATTCATTATTGAGCTGCATTTCCAGTTCGTCAAATAGTCACTTTGGTTTTCCCGTTTTTTAGGGCCCAAGAGTGAGCTTCATCTATTTGTTTTGTCCTCTAGTTCTACTACAATTTACACCGAGAGACTTTGCCAAGCAAACGATCAAATTTAATGTCAATGCCAATGTGCCATGTGTTAGCTATGACTATAAAAACATCATTAATCTTTTGGTAGGTGTAAGCAGAGCATGTCCTCTTAAGTTCATAAGCACCTGCTGGGATGTTCTCCTGCCGTTTGTTTACATACTAATGTGTTTCCCAACAAAATCTGGCTGTCACTTCATGTTTGGCTTTGCATATTCCGTCTGTGCTATTTTAGAAAGATCGGTGGTTCACCCTATATTCTAATCTTACTTTACTAATGCACATGTTATGTCTGATTGTGTGCAATAGATAGACACTGATATGTCTAAGACTAACTATTTTGGTTGCTACACTAGAGTTTTTTTGCAGATCTGATTCATGCTGTGAGCTGTACAAAATACACAGTCTGATGAAATGTGGTATCACAGCATAGGTTCTGCTCTAAAAGAAAATTTATCAGATCAGACCGGCAGGGAACCTGATGTTCAGAGGTTTTGCCTATTTAACATCTCCAACATGATTCCAGAGTAAGTGTTGTTTCTTGTGGGTATTAGCCTGTGTACAGAAAAAAAAAATGCTGCTAGAGTATGCAAGTCACACGGTTTAGAGTCACGTTGTCCCCGTGGGCTTTGTACTTCAAAATGCATTCATTATTTATTTCCTCATGCTGGTGTTTGACACTGTATGAATTTGAATGTCAAATGAAGCTATTTAATCAGAATCAATAAGGAATGGTTTTAAAGCGATAAATAGCAGCTCGTGTGAGAGTGGGAATAAAATGAAGAGCTGTGATCAATTATATATGGATAACTGTGGGATAGAAATTTAGACATCAGCTAGCAAAATGAATATATAGATTAAACTCATTGAACAGGTTAGAATTATTTTAAATTTAATTTAAATACAGTAATTCTTTCCTGTTAATTGATATAGGAACCACCCTAATTTAACCGGATGAATGTGTTCACGACTCGTGATAGAAAATTTTCGATGAATAAGCACAATGCCATATGACGATGGAGGTCACAATGCCACTCCAGTTTTCTTAAAATAAAAAAAAAAATCCAATACTTGTAATAAAAAAGCACATGATATTCACCTCTGATGGTGTCCTGTAGAAGTTGTCTGCCTTGCTGCCCAGTTTTGGGGGTGCTGTGTGGCTGTGTGTGTGCACAAGAGGGACGGTATGTGTGTGTCCAGGTGGCCTGATACTCCTGCTCAGCATTCCTGTTGGGAAGATGTTTGTCTGTATCTCGTGGCGGTACTTGTCGTACAGCATGTTGGAGGCACTGAGCACTGGGGCTCCTCTGGCTTCTGCGTTAGGCTTGGATGGGTCTTTAAGGTTTTCCTTAAGAGATGTGGCTGCTTGGCCGTGTGCGTATGCTGAGTGCCGGGACGGAAGAGAAGATACCTGATAAGGCCCATCCGAAGCCTGGGGTTTAAACTGAGGATTCTTTCGGACGTAGGTAATGATTTTGGGTCGAACTCCCTTAGGTTTAAGCTTAGGTGATGGGGAACTCTCTTTGGGGCTGGAGTTGTGGTTAGAGCTCTGCTGGTTGTTAAGAGGCGCTTTGGGGATTCCACTTGTGCTTATATTGGTTTTGACTGGTGGTCTCACGCAACTGTTGCCATTGCCCTGAGCTGATGTTGTCACAGCAGGTTTGTATCCCGACGGTATGTGTCTTACCACTCCGGAGACATTCCTGGAAACGAGGTACATAGAGGGTTGCCTGCGTGGTGAACCCTGGGGTGTCCTGAGTGGTGAGTGTGGAGGGGTAGATGACCTGGCATCAATCCCCTTCCTGTTGGGACTAGAGCAATTTCTTCTGTAAGTGAGCTGAGTCTGTGGTCTCTTCTCTAAAGCAGAAAGATTGGAAGGACTTGAATTGTGCCATGTGGCTGTACCTGGCTGTTTTTCCACTGGTGGAGATTCCCTCAGAACTTCCTGGCTGGGTTGTTTGAGCTTTGAGACTCCGGGTATGCTGTACAGGGCAGAGAAATCTGAAGGCTCACGTAAAGCCGATTTGATACATTTTCTGTTTGAGACATTACTGTGTGGATCTGGGGAAGGGGTGGTGGGAGAAAGCTGCCCTCCCTCGGCTTGATTAGCACTGGGCTCTGGTAAGCTCCTTGCCCTTCCCATCTCTGTCTGACAGAGGGGTCTGACGAGCTGCTGCCGTCGTGGTGGCATTACCCTCTCCTCAAATCCTGCCCTCCTCCTTTGGCTCAACCCTCCATCAGAGGGCAATCCATTTCTCTGATGACTTCCCTCCTGTCTCTGTTCGGGGCAAAAGTTCATAGAATGTTTCTCCTGAGGATACGATGGTGGGGAGTTCTGGTTGGCATCTGCCCTTCGTCTGGTCTGGGCTGAGGTAGTGCTGTCTGTACTGGAGTAAGAGATGGTCTTGTTGTTGGACAGAGAGTTGAAAGACTGTGCTTCTCCGCTACTATCCAGAGCACTCGACAGGCTCCCGCTGAGGGAAACAGCTGACAGACTGGAGACAAACACATTGGTCTCTGATTTGGACTCCTTAAGACCTCCCTTCCATCTCTCCCTGTCTCTTGCTCTGCCTGACCTGTTGTCTCTTGTCTCTACTGAACCTGTCACACATGAATCTAGCTCTTCAGTACTATGACAGACAATCCATTTCTGCACCTCTCTGCCACTCTGCGTTCTGCCCTCCACTTTGTAGCTGTCATTGTCATTTCTACTCACTCCGGTCGAAGCAGAGCTGGCAGTAGAGCTTGAGGATATAGACATGGGACCCTCATCTTTTCCATCTCTCATACTTCCTCCATCGTCTTCCTCTTCATCCTCCCCACCCTGATCTCTGTTTCCCAGAAATGCGTTTATCTCCTGAAGCTCGAAACGTCTGACCTCAGGCTCCATGCATTGCTGCTCAGAACCCCAAAACACATACTTGTCCGAAGATTCTCTCTGAGAGACCAAAGGAGGGATGGAGCTTGTGCTGTACCCTACGTCCTCCATCAGCCCCTTTTGATCAACAATTGAGGATAATTGATTGGCATTATCATGCCCAGATTGGGGGAATTGACTATGGGTTTTGTTTACAATCTTTTCACCTTTGTCAACATCGATCCTCAATTCCTGGTAACCAGTTGGGACACTCATGTTGGACCGATTGTGTTGCTGCACTCAAAGGCTCCTGCAGCCTGCTGAGGCCATCTATGGACTCACAAATGTTTCGTCCCTCTGTTCCTCAGTGTCTGTGTAATGATGATCCTTCAGTTGATTATTCCAAGGACGAAATGTCATCTCATGAAATACTTTCCCTTTCAACTCACCACTTAACCAAGCTTCCTCGATGGCTCTTCAGGGAGATGTGGGTCGGTTCAATCTGAAATAAAAGAAGAACGGGAACTGTAAGAGAAGATGATAATTGTAAAGAGACAATTGAGGTGTTTTATATTTATTGTAGTCTAGTCTGGATAGCAGCATTTTATTGCGTCAAATAAGCGTTACCTCCATCCAGAAGGTTATAGCTTTATTGGTGTTTGTGTGTTTGCAGGATTACAAACAAACATCTGGGTGATTTTAATGAAACTTGTAGGAATGATGGGGAATGAACCAAGGAAGGACCCACTGCGGAAATTTTAATTATATATATAATAACGTTTTTGTACAATGTGATGTCTAACAACATTGTTTCTATTTCAAACACACATTACAATCATAAACACTGCTAATTTTTGCAAAACTTACTATGGTTGGTGCCTTAACACCTTCAAAGAACAAAAATGTACACATTGCAACCCATAATAATAATCTAAATGCAATTATCAGATTTTGATGGATGTTTACTGATAGGCATAAAGAAAAAACTTGAAAAGAAAAGTGGGGGTTGCTGCTTGTACGCAAGTGAAGGAGCCACCCTAGGGATGTCTGACGAGACGGGACACAGGGAGAGATGGACGGGTGCGAAATGTTCATAATGGGATTTTTTTCCTCAGGAGCGACACAGTGAGAATGCAGGGGAAACATCTACCAACAAAAGTATATTCCATTTTGGTATTAGAGAATCTAACACAACAAAAGCCATCATTAGCATGCTCAAGTGCATGCATGTTCCCAGCATATAAAACATGGAAATTATGGATGTTTGTTGTGAGAGGTTAAAAAAACAGCAGCTCAGGAGGGATAAATCCATACTGTAAGTCTGAACACTACAGGAGGGTTATCAGTCATCTCTCAACAGGCTCTCTTGAAACAGGCCATATGGCTGATTAAGCCAATGTCATGATTCCATCGCACACAACTATACCACATCCCAGTTAATTTAACAGCACATCGCTAAAGTAGACAATGTTGCAGAGTGCCGGTGGTGGTGCTGAAACATGTACAGTTAGTATATATGAGCAGATGGCAGGGAGGGCAAATATCTGAGAGCTGCTGCCACACATTGCCAGTGCAGGACGGTTTAAACACAGTCACATTGAAATTACAAAAATAAAAAACATAAAACAAGCATACAAAACAAGCACACATTAACATGCCGACCTTTTGTGAGCCTACAATCATGTCCAGTCTATACATTTTGATATCACTGTATTCTGCAAGAGCTACGAAGAATTCTCCTCCACCTTGAACATTAATGGAGTCGTTTGAGAGTATCTTGTATTTACTCATTTGCAAACACATCCTTTGCCTCACACTAAATTTATAGACTGAAGCCATATTCCAATGATTGTCTTTGCAGGAAGTGAATGTCATTTATGGCAGTCATTCTGTATTCAATTGTGTGCCTCCGAAGCATCACACTGAATATTTGAGTAGGTACGTAAGTTCAAATAATACTCCCTCCCACTAATTATATGTGCAGCAGGGGAGTGTGTTCTCATTAGCAGGTGTCCTGTGGCCGCAATATCGCTGAACACAGTGAGCTGTTAAGATGCCAGCTCTCGCTGCCTTTGGCGAATCTGATTTTGCTACATTTTATCACATGCGTACGATGAGGGGGAACTTTCTAGGATATGACTTGTATTGCTGAAGGTCGCCTTGAAGGAACTTCAGACATATTATCATATTTTACTGAAGGACCTGTTAAAACAATGTTCTACGCCACCTTTAGGCAGCTGAGATTTATCTCTGTATTTTTCTCAGCAATCGACTGAAACAACATTGTGTTGACTTCCTAGGATGAAGCAAGTCTTACAATTCAGGTTATATTTGAAAACTTGAATTTGGTTGTTAAAATTTGATTTCAGATACTGGTCAAAATAAGCCTTTATCTATTTTTCCCATCTTCCCTGTTGGTCTGCTTGAGACGAAAGATTCAGAGATGGAGGGAAATTTCATTGCGCTGGACAGTTAGACAAACATGCAGGATAGTCCTCATGCTGTCACTGCTAATATTTACCCCTTAATTGGTGCAACAATCAAATAGCTAATTACGAACACAAATCGACTAAATTCAAAGAGGTGGGGAAAGAGAGCGACAGTAGGGGGAGAAAAAGACAGGGAGTATAAATAAAGAGTAGCTGGCAAATTGATTATAGCACTGATGTAGCGCAGGAGGCTTTGCTGATGACAGCAGTCTTGAAGAGCTGAGCTCCAAGCTTGGTCACAGTGGCTGAACCACAATAAGATGCACATCACCTCACACTGAGGCAGACAAAACCAATCTTGAGGTACCCGAAACGCAGTAAGACGGAGAACAAAAGAGCCCGTCTGACTACGTGAATAAAAATACCTGTTGTGATGATGAAAAGCATAACAAATTAGGCCTAGGTCTATCCTGAGATGCTTCAGGAGGCACGCGTTTGAGAAAACCTGACAGAATCCCCACGCCGCCGGTGACACACTTACTGTAGATGCTAAAAGTAAAGAGGCTCACATGGGAGTACGTGGATGAAGCGGGGCTGGTGTTGGTGAGAGTGTTACTTGATGTTTCCTTTAACTGGAATATGAATGATGATCATCTTTGATCATCGAGCACCATCTGCAAATGGGACCTCGAGCAAAAACAGGGAGCTTTTGAGGCTTTATGAGTTGTTGCTAACGGTTATTGGTGGCCTAGCGGATATATATTATTTCTTAACCAGTTAGTCAATATGAATAGGATGAAAAAATTAATTAAATTTACCTGATGAAAATATGTTCTTCTTCTTTCAAAATCAAAATGTTAAGAAGTGGCATTGTTTTGGTCCCATTGATGGAGACGACTGATATTATTCCTACATATATGGAATATACGATGAATGCAGGCTTTGTTTCACCACCAGTTGAGGTAACCACTGAGTGCAAGCTCTCCTGGGAAAACAGCAACACCTAAGAAATGTCATATCTCTGTGAAGAATCCATCCTGACCCCTCCAGGGATGGAGGTCAGCAAAAAAAAATCCCCTGAATATTCAATTATATTCAAAATGTCCCCTGCCAATAAAATGTAAAAAAAATAAATAAATAAATAAAATAGATAAATCGCAGAAGAGACGACGAGACGAGAGCCCAGCAGTGAGTGGGGCAGCATCAGATGAGGCTTTCCTCATTCCCTCGCTTCTTGCGAGCGGGTCTGTGTGTGTGACAGAATGAGACTGAGGGCCACGAGACTGGAGAGACGATACATGCAGATGGATGCAGAGAGATGAGAGCTGTCACGGGACAACTACAGCTCTCTAATTAGACTAATTGACAAGAATACGTCATTTGAACCTCTTAAATACGAATTATACAGCTCCAATCTTGAAGTAACACATTTTTAGAAGCCTGTGAGAGAAGAGAGAGAATGATTGAAAAGCCTTTAATATATATATAATGCAAATAAGCGCTAAATTGCTCCCATTGATAGAGCTGCTGCCATACATTTCCATTTTATAAAGGTCTGCTCCGCCAGTAATAAATCTCATGATAGCAGTAAGTCTGGGATCTAAGTGTGGTATCCTATTTTTGCCTCTGTCCTAGGGAACGTGTGAAAGTTATTAGTAGAGGAAGTGGGTGAAACGCGGAGGATGGGGGACAATAAATTCATTTTTTCAACTTTACTAAAGAAATATGTTTAATCATTTGGGATTTAAAAAGGACATTTACCTTGACTCTGTCTTTTCAGCCTGTCTAAAACAGCAAGCGACGGACACATAAGGTATTGACTTGCCTGCTTTATTTATACTGTAATGTTGACTTTTGGCTGGAGGGGAAAGTCATTTTATTTCTGTAGAGCAAGGACAGAAAAACAAGGCAAGAGAGAAACAGGAGTGTCTGTGAGTATTAAATTAAGCGACTGAGCTGGCATCAAACATCCTGATAGACCATTGCTGGCTAGCTTAAGGCTAATAGAATGTTAGGCATTACTCTGGCTGTTTATGTGTTTTGCTTGCCTGAGTAATAAATATAAATGGTCCCATAGTTGGACAGAAAGCAAAGCACATTTTTCCCTGAACACACCATATGTCAAAGAGAGGGTTCAGAGAAGATAATTGGAATGCTCTGGAGATTCTTACTTTTTGCAATAACTCAGAAACTTTCCTGCAGTCCCTTAGTTTTTTACGATGGAAAGTCTAAATATGAGAGGGGATCTCATTCGTAAATGTATTCAGTAGCTAAAAGATAAGCCAGAATTTATCCAGAACCTTAAATGTCTCGCTTTTGGTGGCCTTGCAAGGTCATGCAAGGTAGGGTAGGATGTTTTCACAGTACATACAGTATGCACGCCACAACGCATAGACTGAAAGGGCATGTGAGACACAGACACAGACATACACAATCAATGCACATGCACACTCTCTCTCAGTGCCTTTGTTGTCGGTCCAGCAGCCCATGTGGCTATTACAGAAGCCATTTTTCTGTGGCACTTTGCTTTACTTCTCTCCTCCCCCATCAGAGAGCAGACAGGTTTTATAGCTCCCTGGTCCCAAGAGGACCCCCGACACCACACGCACACACATTTCCCATGTGCCAATATACACACACACATACCTCTGCAGAGGTGTGAATTCTGGCTGATACAGAACCATAAGAGAGGGAGAGAGCATGAATGGTCACAGCGTTGACATGTGCGTAACCGTAATTTAGGATTCTTTGGAGTGGGAGCACATGAAATAATTCGATTCAGAGCAGTGTAGCAGTTAAAATTGAGTCCTCTAATACATGCATGCATGTAATTAATCTCTAATGGCATCATCCTGGCATGTCCTTGGGCACTTTCCTGAGGCTGGTTTGTGTTCAAATCTGCATGTGTCAAAGTGTGAACATCTACCCTATACAGAAACACAGCTTCTACACATACCACTGCTAATAAACTAGTAAATTTGGGACACAGACATAGACACAGACGCACACAAACAGGTTTTGTCAGTCACGGGGAGGCTTTCCTGTCTCCTTGTACTTCTATTCATCCTGCAAGCTGAAGCTTAGCAAGAAAGTCTATTCAGAAATGAGCTAAGCTTTAGTCATCCATTCCTTCTCCTCCCAGCTGTGTGAGCGACGCAACAGAGACAGAAATAGCACTGGAATAAGCTAAATGCTCCATTTTCACCGAAGACACAATAGACACGCTGTAGACAGAAATTCAAGTGGCGATTAACTAAACTGTGCCCGGGTGTTTTTACAGTGAATGTGAGCCATTAAGACGCTATTCAGCATCACAGAGAGCAGTGAGGCAGAACCAGGGAAAACATCCACAAAACACACTTCATGTTCAGATATACGTAGTCAACTTATCAAACCTTCCCTGATAGTATTCAGTACAAGCTTTGTCACATTTAAAACGATTTCCATGCCCCTGCCTGTTTCTACCCCTCCATTCAGCCCCTCTTCCAACTTAATAATACAGAGTTAATGAGGGCAGAGCGAAGTGATCAATCCCATTTTCATCCTCATAGACGGAGCACCAACAAATAATCCCTCTCTCTCTCTCTCTCACCGCACTCCCACATGCACACAGTCACACGCCTTTTTGTTCCCCGAGGGGAGTCGCAGGGCGAAAACTGAAACAGGATTTCTGCAGCATCTCGGGGTCGGAGTGGGTGGTCATAGGTAACCAAATCAGGAGGATGAAAAAATCAGATCATCTGCAATAAAAGCGGATTTTTTTTTTTTTTTTTTTTCCAGGCAGTCGGTGTTTCCTACTTGCTATGAAATTGCAGGGAAAACACAAAATGCTGATAGTAGGATTTATGGTCTGAAGTGAAATGAAAAAAAACAGGTGGAAACAGGTGATCGACATCTGACAGCTAAATTAAAGGTGTCACAGTACAAATTAAAAGTGTGTGTGCTCAAATATGAGCACCACCTACACACACACACACACACACACACACACACACACGTCTCGGCGATAACTGTAACTGCAGCAGGAGGTGGCGAGACAAAGAGGCAGTTTCTTACTCAAAAAAAATGTGCCTTGGAAAAAATCTGACGAAATTCTCCATGCTCTTAATTTTTACTTATTTAATTTCTCCTTTTTTTTTTGTGCTGGTTTTGGCAAGTATTAAATCTCTGCTAAATCATACACGGTCCTGCTTCCCTGTCTGGTCTTGCTCTGCTGTGCAGCCTGTAAGGATGGACACTGTTGGAGAGGGATAAAGGGAAGACAAAAGTGCAGGAAAAGAAAATGGGAAAACAAAAATCCTGCCAAACTGATAGAATGGAAAAACATGGGCTGCTACCGTCTGGAGGAGAATTAGGAAAAGGAGAGTTGTGTGTCATGACTCCTTGCAGCTAAAAAACACAGACTTGAAGATCCGGACAGAGGGTGGCACGAAGGAGAGGAAAAACGGGGTGTCTGTCCACGCTGGTTGCACTGCATTGTTATTAGCAGAGCCCCTCCACCCACCACCCTCTCCTGTCGCAGAGAAAAATGTTAACTCTTGCATGGCTGGTGGGCAAGACTGTGTATATAAGGGGGACAAAGGGGAGGCAAGGACTGGGGCTCACTTCAAATGCAAAGCCGCTGCGGGCAGCTTCGTGGAATTCTGCGCGGAAGAAGTTCGGCGTGCGCAGAGACGTGGAGTCAGACATAAAGCTGGCAGAGGTGAACCACAGCAGACAAAGAACAGCTGAGTGCAACTCAGACAGGCTGAGTCACCTCTGCGCATGCTGAAAATACAACCATACAGACAAGTGATGCTGCGGAGCGAGAGGAGGGAATGGTGATGTGCTGGATTGTAGCTGGTATCCTAATGTGTGTGTGTGTGTGTGTGTAATGTGTAATGTGCAAGTGGCAAACCCCAGGGGAGTGTGGGGGGAGGGAAGATTGGCAAAGAATCAGCAAGAGGTGAGGGTGGCGATGATGTGCAAAAAATAAAAAAAGCTGTTAATGGGTTGAACTGGCTGTGCGTGTGTGTGTTCAAATTCCTTTAGATTATTAAAGAATAACTCAATTTAGTTTTGAGGGAACATGGACGAGGCTCGGAAGGAGTGTTGGCCATGTCCAGCATGGAGACGTTATCATCAAAAGTGGATGAAGTGGACCTTTTTACAGTCAAGTTAAGTTTGCCTCTCACAGTTCTGTCCCCTCATAAAAGCTCACAGCACACTTTACCGTTCATTTACTGAAAAAAAAAGTTTTAGTTTTTGAGTAAAGAGTCTAGGATATGAATACTGAGAGGGCCTGCAACATCTTCCCTCAAACTGACCGACTGCACAGATTCATCAAATGGAAAAGAGTCTTTCATGTTAACTCCCAACAGGACAGTGTGTGTGTGTGTGTGTGTGTGTGTGTTTGTGTGTGTGCCTCACTGCCATGTCCTGCCTGTGACTGCAGGGGAGGAGCTTCAGCAAGCTCATTGCCACCTTCCAGACAAAAGACAACATGAGAATCTGTGTTTTCACGTGTGTTGACACGTCTTTCACGCTAAATTCACAGGCCCTCCCACCAGCATATGTATCTTCACGCTGAGCGAGAAGAAGCCTCCAAATTTAGAGATCACGGCGAAGGTGTTTCAACGCACACGTCACACTGCTTCAGCTCAACACTTAAGTCCAAACAAGAAAGAGGAAACGCAGAAATAAAGGAAAACCAGCTTATAAAAATGTATTTCACATGACAATGAGAGCCACGCTGACACACTAATCCCACCTCTCTCTCCTTCACTTCACTTAGCATGTGCTTTTCTCTCTCCTCCTCCTCCTCCTCCTCCTCTGCTCCGTCCTCCGTCCTATTAAATGACCTTGAAGGTCGCACCGGAGCACTACACTCATGGGCTTTGTGGCAAACTGCAATACATACATGCACAGACCTACATGCACATGCACCTGAGCTCAAGCACACACAAAGTGCTGTGGGGAGTTTTCCTCGGCAGAGATCTGCTGAAGTGATGGCAGTCGAGACATCGCAGAGGTCACACACGCATCAGCATCAGGACCAGCGGCCACAGCAGACAGCCCCACTTTGATGCCGTGACAACTTCCAGGCGAACGGGACCAGGAGAGGGGGATTGGCAAGCAGTAGCCAAATATACTTCAAGATCCACAGACGTGGCGAGTCCGAGGCGGCAGATAATTCAAATAAACCACACTTTTATTTTATCGACCGCACGCTGGTAGCCCAGGGTTCCCGCCAAAACCTGAACCAGGTCAACGTGCATGGTTGAGAAGTTTAAACCCTCACAACAAGTGAGTAGTAAGGTAAACAAAGACAAAGACAGGAGGACTGACCCCGCAGCCCCAAGGACAATCCTGATCATCAGACACCCATCCATCAGCACCAGAGGCAGCCGAGTGTGAACAACACGCCCTCAATCTGCTCACCTTTATTTGATCCATCAGTCCCTGTCACTCCTCCCTCTCCTCTGCCCTCCCCCACAGGAGGCCTAAAGGTGAGGATGGGGACATGGCAACTGTAGCAAAAGCAAAGCAGCAAACCGAGGCTCTCGGCACAGGAGCGAACGAAAAAAACAGGTGTTTACGTGTGCAGCTGCAGAAAGGAGGGCAGCTTCATTCACTGTATGCCTCTCAAGTTCAGCAACGCAAACAGACGGAGCGAAAACGCAAGAGGAGGAAACCTCTTAAATAGATAAATGTGAGTCAGCGTAACAACTGTCATCAGTTCGTGGAAGCTTCCATTTTTCCAGCCCGTTTTTGCTTCTTTTAATTTGTCGTTATTACAAAACTCAAATATTCCCAGAATCTTCTCCAGAACAGTCTAAATAATAATAGTAACAATAAAATAAAACAGCGAGCCTTCCAAGTGTCTTAATTGCCTGCTCTTAGTGCAGTGGATCATAGCTGGAGTCAAGTCTAAAGCCCAGATAATCTGTGGCTGATCATTAGCGTCACCCACAGAGACTTGACCTGCTCCATCCATCACAGCAACCTGCTCCTCCCTGTCTGACCTCACTGCCCACACTTACACTGGAAAAGCGCCTCAACTTGCGTGTTTTTCTTTGATTTTCCTTCTTCTCCTAGTCGCGTTTGCAAACCGCAAAACCACGTTTTTGTTTATGCTTTTCTTTTTTTAAACAGGCGAACCGAATCAGCACCGACACTAAATAACAAACAACACAAACGCACACACACGCATACAAATAAAAATAAAAGGTGCCGCAGATTGTTTTCAGGTGTGCGACTTACCGCCAGTTTTTTTTTTTTTTCCTGCCGTTGATTAGAATATTCGTCGAATGGGTGAGTTGCAAAAACGAAACCGTTCCTCCTCCTCTCTCTATATCTGACTGGCAGAAATAGTGCAAGGCGATAGAGATGCTGCGGAGAGGAGGAGGAGGAGGAGGAAGAAGAGGAGGAAGAAGAGGAGGAGCGGTGCTGATGCTGCAGCCGAGACCCGGAGGAGCGTCCCGGCCTTTTCTGTTCCGGCGCGCGCGCGCCCTCTGCTGGATTATGTGAGTGGGTGTAGCAAGGGAGAGACTGACAACAGTCAATGAATAATATTTTGTTTACATGCTGACGTTGGTATTTACAGTTTACGTTTGATTAGCGTGTGACTGTGGTAGGGAAGTTTTCTCTTCATCCCTGGGTCGGGTCCTCATTGTGCCGCTAGGTGTCTCTAAAGTAAAGACATGTCGAATTTCACAATTTGGTTCTTTGACATTTTAAGTAGAGTTTTCAATTGCATCCTATGATCTTCATGCATTTGAAGAATTAAAGTATTCATTTCTTGAAGCAGTCTGCGGTTGAAAGCTCCATTAAGAGAAAAGATAAAACCGGACCATGAGTTTGGAAAACCTCTGGAATTCCACAGGGATCTATTTTGGGTCCTGTATTATTTGTTTCTTGTGCAAAGGGTTTACCCAAAGTGACACAGTCTGACTTATCTTTTTGCTATGCTGGTGATTACGAACTTTTCTAAATGTATATAGGAACATACTTTTATCACTATATAAATTCCTAGTGAGATGTCACCTTGAATTTGTCAGTTCAGCGTGATGCCCTCTTAAGTTAAAATGTATTAAACTATTTTACATTTATTTCTGAAAAGAAGAAACAACTTTTTCACACTTTCTAAAAATATGGAACAAACTTCCTGAGGATACTGTCTGGGCTCCCTCAATTTACTCTTTTAAAAACAGATGAGATCAATTATGGTCGACTTAGGACATACTCTATAAATATAAAGCAGATTTTTGAATTCTGCAATTAAGTTGATTTTAAGTAAGTACAGTATATAACATATTTTGAAGAAAATAATACTCCTGATTATATATTATTATTATTATAATACCTCTGATGATAAGGGACAGACTCAAATAGACACACTTTTGTTGTCATTTACACATACTGAAAGTAAAACATAACAGAGGAAATAGGCATGCAAAGAAATAAAGTGTAGAAGTAGAAAGAGTGGCTGAAGCCAAACGTCACAAACCTTTAGGAGGTGCTTATCGACGCCAATGATGAATTTGAAACATCAAATAATAATGCATGTAGTGTAAAAGGAAAGCTAAGGTCAGCAGGGTTTTAAAGCAGGCGAAACAAAGGAGCACATTTTGTATATACATGGTTTTTATTTCACAAGTAAACACTGAGATTTGGCATAACATAAAGGACTAACAATTTAGCGACAAGATACAGATAGCAGACAGACACATGAATCCCTTTTATGTCTGTTTCAACAGAAACCCATGTCAGACAAGATAAAACCGGGTCACAGCTACAGTTCTTTAAACTCATATAGTTATGGGGGGAAAAACAGAATCTGCTGAATTCAATTGTAATCACAAATCAAGTGTAAAAGCCTGTGGAAAAATACATGTATTTTTTAATAAATGTAATGCAGGAAGTCATTATTACACTTCCTCTCTGAAAGGCAGTCCAAAATGACAGGAAGCTAATTCTTTACGCCACAGGGATGCCAATATCCCATTTTCTAGTTACGTTACGGCACTTCTTTTGTTACTGGCGCATTCATGGGTAAAGTAAGGTGAAGGCACTGGTGCACCAACCCTGAGGATAAAGTTTCAATCGAACCGATCATGTAAACACAATAAAAAGACACACAAAAACAGGACAACATAAAGTATGCCCTTTCCCCAATTTACAAATAACTTACTGCAAGAAATATACACAATATATACACAATCTTGATTACACATGTTCTACTGGGCTTCCAAAACTACGGTCAATGCACTTCAAGGTCCAGTGTGTTGGATTTACTGGCATGTGGTAACAGAACACAACCAAGTGGACATCCCTTGTCTCCAATATGGTGGCTGTGAGCTATATCATGGCCCACTCTGTAGACAGTGTTTGGTTCTGCCCTCTCTGGGCCACAGTGGAAACATGGCAGTGCAGCGTGCGGACTCTGATGAAGAAGACCCGCCTGGTCTAGATATAAAAGGCTCATACCAATTACGCAAACACATCAATCTTAGTTTAAGGTGAATATACACAGAGTTTCACAGTCTATTACTGCCCCTGCATCCTACACACTGGACTTTAAGGCTTTGAACCAAAAGGAACATGATATAACATGAACGCTGATTGAAACCTTTCATTAAAAGGGCAGCATGCAAATTCTGAGAAAGACAGTCGGGTCCCATTCCCAGTTTAAGACTTTACCGATGCTTTCTTCTTTTTGTTTTCCAAACAGAATCACTTACGGCCCCTTTAAAGGGAAATTACATAATTTTTTACACATGCAATCGGCCTTTTGAAGCCCCATAAGGAGCAGCAAGCTTACTGTCACTGGTAGCGGGAGCTGAAGAAAAACAAGTTTGAAAATGACGACAAGTTAAAAAACTGAGTAATAATTAAGAGGTCTCTTGATTTTTTGCCTGTGTGTGTGTGCGTCTTCAAACCTCTTGCGATTCATCTCATTAATGCACACGTTAAGGCATCCATGAGGCAGCATGATGCTGTGTTTTGCCTGTAAGCAATTCATGAACAATTCTCAGTAAAAATTTACAGCGAAAAATCATCTGTGGATCCGCTGTCATATTGCCACAACATTACACCCTTAATAACACCCTCAATGTTTGCATCTGTACAACGTAACAATCTGTAGAACTCAGGGAATTTATAGAAAGAGGAGACATATCTAAAAGCATTTGATATTTCAATGAAACAAGAATAAAAAGGAAAGATGTAGTAGATGTACATGTAGTTTAATTCCACCTGATCAAATTCTT
>KV751332.1:6939891-6961109 GCA_001698575.1 Mola mola | reverse complement strand
CCTCCACATCCAGTTTGACCGTTAGCCAAAAAAAACACAGGGGCCTATAGGAGTAATCCACCTCATTGCTGGATACATTGCAGACATACTGTATCTTACATAACGCAAGGCTAGATCCACCCAAGGGAGAGCAGGCAGAGTTCTTGAACAGACTGTTCGACACAAAGAGAATCATAACTCACGATACACTAACACTTTCTTGAAACACGCTGTGGAGACGCAACACAGACACTCCTACGCATAGCAGAAACAAGCCGAACCTACCAAGACTGGGACAATGTGCCTCAGCGCTTGAAGTAGTAACTATTAAAAGCAAATATTGGAGTCTGAACTATAAAAGTCTTGTGTAATGTAATATTGCATTTTCAGTTAATAAAATCAATAACTTATAAAAAAATGTCATTCATTTGTATGTAAGCAGGAAAGCTCCAAAAGTTATGTTATTAAGGTTTTCATCAATGGACAAAAAATGAAATAGAGAACTCCACACCACAATTTATGGCATAATTTTCCTAGTATCACTTTGTAGAATGAGAGAACTGGCTCCAGATGATTCACCGTTGGGCTGTCTCGGTCAAAGGTCAAGTTCAACCAAAGGTCAAACACATTTTTGGACATATTTCCAGAGGGAATAGAGACATATAAATGTTGTCATTTTATGACTAATCCTGGGTCAGAACCAGGTGGCTCTTGGGTTCAAGTGTTACCATCAACATGCGCTCTGTTCTGCACAAAAATGAACATGACCTAAAAAAAACCCTTCACATTTATGAATGTCCAAAATGAAAACTAATACCAAAGTCTGATAGATAGCTTAAACATGAGCTTACAGAAATAAATCTGACCTTAAAAGGTCAAATGTCAGGGTACCCACGGATAATTTTATGCAAAAGGGGGGTATGTTTTAGGGAATTTGGCTGCATTGGCAAAGGTTTGAGCTCTCTGTGTGCTGTCTAGTTGATATATTTATTTGTTTGTTAACAGGGTAAGTTCAAAAGATATGAATGGACTTTGAAATCTTGGGGAGGGGAGGGAAATGGCCCAAGGAACAATCGATTAGATTTTGGCAGTGATCGGGATCATCATCTGGATCCAGGACTGTTTTTTTTAAGGGTTTTTATGGGAAAGGGGGTGCTAAATTGTAAGTCTCTACTGTGAGCCTTAAAATAAGGTCAGGATTTATTTAGGCCATATCATGATACACAATATAAATACAATACTTCTCTTCAAAAGAACTTCATAAATGCTAGGACTCAGCAATAAAATTAAATGTCCCAATATTTATGACACTGTGACAGTATTGTAGGAATGTCTGTTGGTAATGTGAGTGAACTGGGGAACGCAAATATTGAAACAGGTAGAACACTGACAAAATAAGAAAATAACATAACTTTACTGTAATGCATCCTTTCAAATCATACAGGAACCTCGTGAAACATCACGATATACAAATCCCCAAACTCTTAGATGATTTATCAAGATAACAGTGTCCCGTATATCTTAATTATGAGCCAGCTCTATGTGCATGTGTTTTCTTCTTGTGAAAAAAAAAAAAAAAAAAAAAAGGGAACTCGGAGCTTGAAATGATCTCCACCCTCTGGTGATATAACACAGCTGTAAGACTTGAAATAGTTGCTGATGAGGTTCTCTGGGTGAGTAGTCTGTCCAGCAACTCATGCACATTCCACGTCGTCTAGCTCACTTATAATAGTTGATAACTGGAAGGGGAGAAGATGTGAAGGCAGTCAAAAGAATGGAAAATCAAGATGGGAGGGGGGCATAAACAATGCAGCTAAGTTTGTCTGTGCCTGTCCAGTAGAAGTCCAGTTGCATAGTCATGACACAGACCTCATGGAAAGTTCTGCATGAGGCTAAGCCAAGGTGGCAACCTCTTTCTCTTTCCAATCCAGAAGACGTACAGGCTCAGATATACCTTTTTGACCTGACCTATTAGACCACATGTGAGAAGAACTCGCCCACCTTGCATTTGGTGCTGAAGATGTTCCAAAATGTCGAACATGTAATATTGTTCAGTAATTTTGCTGCCCTTCATTATGAGGACACAATGTGATAATGTGCCTTTTTTAATTAAAGCTGCAACCTCTGGATGAAACATAATGATCTGTGAAGTTGCAGTCCAAGCTTCGTCGCGCATTTAATTCACAATTATACTTTTAAAGTGGTGAATGATTCCTGTCATAGGTGATTTCACACACCGGCAAGCTTCGGAAATGAAACACGAGCAAATTTGGAGGGATGTTTGTTTCATTTATCTGTCAAAACATAATGAAAAACAGCTGTTATGCAAATAGTCCGTTAAATTGCAGAACCGAACTGGCTGCTGTGTCACTGCTGAGCCCGCGTTTATATTATCATTCCACCCCAGACAAAATAAAAAAAAAACAACCCACAAACAGTAACTAATTATTACAACAGCTTGTGTGCCACACTACTGTTCATTAACTAAAGCTTAGCATGAAACCACTATTCAAATATGCAAAGGCAATCACAAAGCACTTGCAGGAGCTCTTGCACACGCACGCAAACACAAAAGCAAGTAGCCAATGTGAACAACATGACCCAGGGGACACAAGTTGGGCAACTCCTATGTCAAATCTTCTGTCAATGCACATCAATCACAGCAAGTAAACCAACAAGACACTTTGAATGGAACAATTTAAAACTGCAGACAATCTCCATGATCAATCTCTAATTGGCTCCCTGCCTGGCAGAATAAGAAAATATGACGTGCTTACTTACTCACTTGAGTACAGACACACTTCACCTGTGGATCTGAGTCGAAGGGGTGGCAAATAGTAGGATTTAAAGATTTATTTATCAACTAATCTTAGTGCTACTCTGAAGTGTGCAGTGTGTTGAACTGCTGCTGCTCCTCTGAAATAGAATCTAGAGGAATCACATGGCTTGGCTATTCCAAGCGGCATGCACCAACATCAGCGTGGTGGAAATGTGGCAGCAGTTAGCTGACAGTGAAAACTTTCAAGACTAGATAGTTTTACAGAACTAACTACAGCTGCAACTAACTATTACTTTTTATGATCAATCGTTTACTTTATAAATTGACGGAAAATAGCAAATGCTCATCACATTTTTTCAGAGCCCAAAGTGACATCTTCCAATACACCGAACCAGTAAGAAAAAACCCGAAGACTCTTTCTTTGCTGTCAGACAGAGAAGCAGCAAATCCTGAAATTTTAGAAGCTGGAGCCAACAAATGTCATGACATTTTTTGATTGAAAAAACGATTGATCAATTGTCAAAATAGTTTTTGAGTTATTCATTTTCAATCGATTGGGTATATTAACCAATTAGTTGCCGCAGCTCTACTCCTAAATCTTCATGCTCGTCTTCTTCACGGATTTGCAGTTGCATAGCTGCAGTCACAACGACCTAAACAAATTATTTAACCAAAAAAGGGAGAGCAGGCGTACTATATACATGAAGAAGTACAATTACCTCAAATTTGTACTTAAATGAATACATACAATACAATACAATGTCGACTTCATTCCTCTAGTGCATGCAAGCACATGCTTCCATTCATTCTTGCAAGCTTTGTTTGAATTGGTTGCAATTTGCACAGTTCAAAAGTACAGGACCAGAAGTTACAAAAAACCTTGCAATAGTTATTTGATAGCATGAACCTTTCTTATCTTTGTGTACCCACACTGTCACATGGTGCGACTTGCTGTCAGTTAAAAAATGGATTTGGCAGAAAACTTGTCAGGAAAGTAAATAAGGCGGTGTCAGTCCATGACACGAAATGGACGAATCAGCAAGTGGGTGCTATCTATCCCTTAGAACCAATGAAAGTAGACTGTTCGTGTGACCCTGCTTAACATTTGGGAGTCGTTTTCAATGCCACTCCACAGTATCTTTAGCTGTGGCTCGGTGATGGGTATTGCCTATAAAGAGAATAAAATACAGATGAAACACTTCACAGAACGTCGGTAGAGGTTTGAGGTGCACTGAAAGAGACTGCACAATATGAGGACGTTCAAAAATAACATCCACAAATACTCATGGCTTGTGTATGTCACATGACAAATGAATGACTTAAAAGGCACACTTCGACCAATGAACAGTCTGATTGGATATATGACCGTTTCTCATGTTCGCAATAATGTCCTTATCCGATAGCGGTTAACTCACACAGGTTTTATCATCTGGTCTGCGAGTGTAAACGAAGAGCTTTAATGTTTGTGACAGAAGTGTTTTACTGGGTCACCCTGAACTTGTCATCAGCTCGGCGTCAGTAACACTCAGTACACACGGTAGGCATGTTTCCTATATAAGGGATCATTACAATCAAAGAAAGAGGCATTAGTCCACACAATATTTGAGCATTACCGGAAGAGTACATTCTTTAGTCAAACACTAAGATCATCCTCATCCTTTCCCTGACAGTGCTTCAGGAAAGCAAAAGAACATTTTCTTTTGTTCTGTTCAAGATCAGCACTAAGAAGGCAACATTTTTTTTTTGTATATAGCAATCAAAAAACAAACAAACACTGAAGATTCAGAATATTTAATTTGTCAAGACGTGATATTGAGCCTATAAGTAGATAGTTTCCATGTCTAGTTTACATTTTTATTAAATTCTGACCATGTGTATGTTTCAACATAGGAATTCAGGACATTGCAATTAGTTGCTCTGGGGATTCATTGCCCATCCAAGTTCATTCTAAGAATTTCATTCTGTTACGTTGACTAGTCACTTCAGAAAGCCCGTATACACGTGTGCGTATTACCGTTTCCCGACGTCATAATAAACCCCTGGGCCATGTTTTGGAAACACCACAATCTATTTACTGAGGCAAAAGGAATGTGTGTGAAAACTGTTTTGACAAGTCAAACCAGAAACCCACCAGCTTCCCTGTGACTGTAAGCGAGATAAATGTTGTTCGGAGAAAAAACTAATTGATGTCGGTATCAGCTCTTAAGGCACAATCAATTAGCCTGGAGGTGCAGAAGGGGAGAAAAGTATGAAGTCCTTGCATATGAAAGTCATCTACCGAATGTCAGTGAACATGGACATCCTCCACCCACACACCCACACACACACACACCCACACACACACACACACACACACACACACACACACTTCAGTGTGTTTTGTGTAAGGTGCATTGAGATCTGCAGTCAGCAAATCACCCCCTAGTGACCCACTTTCAGAGCAGCTGAAATTAGTCTGGAGCTGAGGTGTTGCCTTAAGGATCGAAAAGGTCAACTCCTGTTTCCAAGAGATTCTTAAAACGTGGACTATTAACAATAGTCCACGTTTTTGTCCTTCTGTCACGCTCGCTTTTAAAGCACAGTATTAACGGCCTAGTGCTGGCAATTTAAACCACAGCTTCTTATCCTAACACTTCATCCCCCTAAAAGCTGGAGTTCCTCCAAGAATGTTAAAAATCTTTTTTTTTTAAAGAAATAACATTTGGATTTTAGTTTTCAAACTTCACAAGAGTTGGGAGAACCGGTGGGTTCCGTCGGTAGATTATTAATTCTGCCTGTAGCTGAAGGGTGAATCGCACATGTGCTGAACGGGATTTCTTTAGTGTTTTCCAGACTAACTGCCATCTTCCTGTCGTCGTCATTATCATCATGCCTCCGGAGGAGCTCCTGGCAGAGCCGTAGAACACATCCCCGCGATTACGCGCGCGGTCTAGTTCTTCACTGTGGAATCACTCAATCAAACTGTTCCGCGAGATTACGGGCAAATTATGCATTCAATTGCGGTTTTGTGCTCGCTGCAGGAAACATCGACTCCCGCTGCGGAACACTTAAAATGGGGGCTGAGCATGTGGGCTTGCAGCGTGGGGGGCTTCGCGCAGCAGGAGACCACATTTACGCACGGACATAACGCGGTTACTTACAGCGCTCCGGCCAGTAAACAACTCCAACCATAAAGTTAATGCACTTCTTTTCTTTTAGATGACGTGTTACATAACTATTCGCATGCATGGTGATAATAGGCAATTAAATGGCACGCTGTTTGAGCAGTTCCTTTACCTTGCAAAGCTTGGAAGGCGCGCATGAAGCGGTGATCCCAGTGAAGTGACAACTTCCCTTTACGAGTTTTTAGAAGTTTAAATTGCACGAAGCAACACACGGCGGTCTGAAAAGCGGCTCGTCTCTCTTGAAAACGTTTTTCGGGTTCCCTTTAACTGGAGGAGGGGACACAGGCGAACACACACACACACAGCCACGCCCGCGTCTTACAGTAGCCAAACTAACTCCACCAAACCAACAAATTCTCCTTAAGTTCACTCAGTATTGTTAAAAACAGCCAGCCGCTTCATTGCAGCTCGCTTTGCTGTTAAAAACAACATTGATACCTTGATGACTCGTTTTCTAACACTGAGAAGGGACTCCAAGAGTTCGAAGAAGGGCAGCAATGAGAGGAAAAAAAACCATCACGAGCGACGTTCAAGAGTTTTTATTTCTCAGGCAAACAAAATACTAAAACAGAACTTTTACAAATCGGAGGACAAAGCTCTCAGCTCCGGTCAGCAGGGCGACCCATGGCCGAAAGACGAGAGCTGTGTGATGAAGTGAGGCTCGGAGAACACTGGGACACAAGCTGGTTGTCAGTCTCTCGGTGGGCAATTTGTACCTTTTTTTTTTTTTTTTTTTTTTGTTTGGCACATGTAAAACAAGAGTATGCAAGAGAAATAAAGGTGAGGTGGTAAAGCAGTTCTTGTTTTACAGTTATCTATGCTGAACACTGTAATTTTACAGACACATGCTGGCAATCAAGGTCACCAATTGTTTACGTTTAATAAATTATACATTAAAAATACTGCCAGTGTGTTGTATAAGTGAATGGTTCCTTAGAGCTGACAACACAAGGACGCATTTCAGCATTGGTCTTGTTCTGATAGGTGCATGAGCACACCTTTCTATACAATATTCACAATATTTACATTTTTTTTTCTTTTAAGTAAAAGGTAACAAATTTTATTTATGCACACTTTTTTTTTTTTTCCAGGAGTCCAAGTTGGTGATCCGTGTGTCTTCAAATGTGCTAAACACAGCAAAAGATATATGGAAACTTGCAGCGGCCATTGTCAGTCTCTATGGCTTGGCTTCCAGAAGTAGCTTGATGTCTTTAATGCCTTGCTCCGCGGCCACAGCAATGATGTGGTCCAGGGCGTTCATGTGGCCCAACATCTTCACGGCCTCTTTGACTAGGTCCCTGTTGGCAGACATGGTTTGAATCAGAGGTAGCGTGAACAAAGCTAACGCCATTACAACATTAAAAGTAGTGATCAAAGTGGTTATCTAAGAAGCATTAGTCAATCAGTATGTAATAAAAGACAGAAAATTCCCCTTGACATTTTATCTTTCTTTAAGCACAAAAAATTCCAGTAGCTAGAGATACATCTGTTTACGAGTTCCCAACTTTTGGCAAAATGAGTTGCATATGTAGTCATGTATGAGTCTAGTTATCTTTTACTTGGCAGTGCGCCGTTCGACATCAGATGTGCCCACACTGCTGCGGTACAGCGAGTTGGCCAGGTGGGCAAGGTAGCGACAGAACGGCTCCAGCTGAGGCAACGTCTGTTGGCCCTTCAGCCCAGAGAACCACTGCGATGGCAAATACTCCACCACCTGGAAGACAGAGAAAACAATTCAGTTTCTCATTTCATTCACATGTCAAGGCATGAAACGTATGAATGGAAGAAATCTCTATAGACCCTGCACCAGTACAAGTCAGTCAATATGCATAAGTAGAACTGGGTTATATGACAATATATCAAGGATTAACAAATGTCTATCAATAGATATTTTCCTCGATCTTTTGTTTCACCACTCGTGCAAAGTGGCAGCTGTGACCTGAAATATGGCAGCTTTTTACCTCATTTGGCTCCCACTTTATGCTTGCTACATGCTAGGGATGGGCTTTTTCAGCCATTTCAATATTCAAGTACTCAGACTACGTCACGAACAATCAATGTACCTAAAAGACGGGGTACTTCTGTTGTTTGGCCATAACAAGAAATCAAGTTCCATTACCGTGTTTATTTCAAAATCTGTTTATCAGCTGAAAAGAAGTTTTGGAGCAGTCATGCAGTATGTAATTGTTTTTTAGAAAAATATTGTCTCTTTAAAAAAAAAACAAAAAACCCCCATAATATGTACAATATCATGAATATTTAAGATTTAAGATTTTATGTGTATCGCCCAGTCCTATGAACAAGCAACTATATGAACGATTAACTTGTGTGTGAAAGAGACTCCTACCTTTTGACACCTAAGTACATTTTCCTCCCCAGTGTCTGCCGTCTGCAGTGCCGACAGGATGTATCTATTCAGGGTGCTGTCCAAAGCAAGATCCCTCAGACAGGAGATGGACAAGATATTTTCCCACTGCAAGATGTTGCCCAGTAGCTATGCACAGAAGGGACACCAGCAGCACAACAGCATATCAACATCAATATACAGGCCATTCCATTATGCTCCACAGAGGCAATGTTACAACAGTCAGTGTAAATGGATTGTGAATGAATTTTGCACCCACCTTCACACACGACCAGAACTGTCTCTGGTAGAACAAGTAGGGACCGCTATTTTTGTTTTCCAACACACTAAAAATAAAAACCAAAAACAAATTTTAATCAGTCATCATGCTTTGTGATACAGAAAAAACAGACTAAAGTCAGTTTCAGCCATTTACAACTCACTTTTTGGGATAAAGTGGAAGGAAGACATCTTCATCCAGAGTCCGCCTGGTCCTCAAAACAATAGTTTTCAAAAGCTCCTGACAGAGGGAAAAGGAAATAAATCAAAATGCAATTAATTCTATAACAACAGCCAGAGTAGTCTCTTATTTTTCAGACGAATACATTGGATAGGAGGTTTAGATAGACAGTACCTGTGTGTATTGGTTGTCCCCATGCAGCACAGTGGGGTAACCTTTCATCAGTCTGTGAATGAAGTTAACCAGAGATGCTGTCTGACTGCTCGACAGCGGATCCCACACCTGCTCTGCCAACACTAACATCCAAACAAAGCAGCACATAAATACACATAGCACATTTTCTAATGTCCTGAATCATTATGCCATGAAAATTTTAGGCTGCTACCTGTCAGCTTGGACAGGATGACCTTCTCCACGATAGAAGGCAGCAAGCTGACATCTCCATCTCCTCCCTGCAAAGTGCTGTTCTCCTCAAACCCGTAAAACAGCAGCGACTCAAACCACAGCATGTACTCGAAGTTTGCACACTCCCCCTGGACAGGGATGAAGAGCGTTATCAGAATTGATCCCTCCCATTTCAAAATACACTTCCAGCACGCACCCATGAGCCTTCCTTACCTCTAGAGGGTTCCACGTAATAAGCTGCAGACGAACTAAAGGGTTGAAGAGTTTGGGCAGACAGAGGCCAATGTAAGCGTCTCTGTAGCTGTCAGCGTACTCTCTCCTCCACACTTCGAAATGGGATTTGATACAGTCAAGAGAATGAAAGTCCTCAACAACATCCTCAAATACTTTCTTGCATTCCTTGATGATACGATCTAGATGGGGTGAAGGGCATTAGTTAGGACCGAGCAACAGAAGTTCTGACGTTAAACTAAATTTAACAAATATTTTTTTCAATCCTTCTCATTATGGTTAATGTTTGCTGAAGCAGTGTTATGTAGACACCTCTCTCCATGTTGAAGCTGGTGATGTCAGTCGAGGTTTCCTCATCATCAGATGATAAGCCTTCTTTATGCTCAGCTCTCTTCCCGTTCTGCTCTCTCGCTTGCCGCCTCCGAGTTCTGCACCAACCCACAACCAACACAAAGGCAGAAAATTACAATGTTAGAATTTGGGATGTACTATAAAGTAAGTCAATGGCTGCTTGGCAAAACCTACACTCAAGGAACTAAACTTCCATCAGAGCTGTGTTTTTGTAAGGATGAGATGCATGTTCTTAGCATATCATGATCTGGGACAAATACAAGTAACACAGCCTACAAACCTGTGGCTTTATCTCTGAAATATCGCAAAAATTAGACCTGGACATCCTAGAAGTTGATCTTTCAAAAGGAGCGTGCTTCATACCGTCGTGCTTCTCTTTCTGCGATCCTCCGCTGACGACTATGCTCTTGGTATGCTGCGCGGTCTCGACCAAAAGAGTCTAGATTAGGAGCCATGACAGCTTTACCTATAAGAGAAAGGGGCTATGTTAGAACTAATAATGACGAGTTGAAACAACCCATAACCTCATTCCTATTCTGGGCATTCAACATCAAAGAATTATCAAATTTAGAAAATTTAAATTAGGTGAGACAGGCAGGTTATAGGTATGAAGGTGAAGCTAATGAAACAAGTGGAAATATAGACTAACATGTCTTAATCAAACAGTGCTACCAACAAAACTAACACATATTACTCACACATAATAATGGTAGCTTTTATTTTCTAGTCACTTACCTTGCTGTACCTTTTTACATGTGACAGAAGACATGCCACTAACTTAGTTAGCTAGTTTACTTAGTGAGCCGAGTGACAAACACCCAGCTGACTGAGAGACTTGGTCATTAAGAGAAGCTCAAACTGCTCCCCTAATAAAACATTTGTCATGTACATACAAGCTCACTCACACAATTCAACACCTCAGTTAACATAAAGCAACACTCATGAGGGAAACAATGGAATACCACACACACACTCTCACGCACACACACACACACACGCTCACGCACACACACACACACACACACGCACACACACGCACACACACACACACACACAGAACTAACGAGGTCTGTTCAAATAAATCATAAAAACCTTCAAGATGGACTGACTTGAAAGGCTTGCAAACTCCGATGATTCATCTTTAATATCATCCTGTCTTCTCTGGACAAGTCGTGAGGCCCGTTGCCTTAGTAACTGGTGCATGGCGGCCTCCAGCTCCAGAACATCAGGCACCTGAAAGATATGATGCCTTCTGTGACCTCTGACCCAAACAAATGTGGGCTCTGAGTCACAGGGGTGTCTTGCTGGATGGACAAGAGGAGCATGATGGACAATGCAGCATTGGAACCAAAATATTACTGGTGAAAACTCTCAAATGCCATTATTCCGTGAAGGAAAAGCTTGAATACTCTGATTAATCTGACAAAACGGACAAATAAACCTGGACGGAATTAATTAAATGCATTATAATCACCAAATTCAATGCATGTCACAATCTATTTTGCAATGGCCCCAATCCCGAAAAGTTTAGGTCAAGGTTTTAACCCAACACTAACAATATAAAGTTCCAGTCTTGATGTTTATGCTGTATTAGAGGACACACTAAGACATACAGATAGTGGTTGGTTAGTGTGGATATGAAAACACGAGATGGCAGCTGGCCGGCCAATCTTCTCTTTCCACTGCTGCTCTGCCGCTGTAGGATCAAGTCTGGATTAATCTGTGTGGCCATGCATTTGGCAAATTAGCTGTAAAACTGCACTTTGTTTAAGAGACATTATTTCACTATTGGACAAGTAAGACTTTAAGATTGAACATGTGCATATAAGTTGTGATGCCAATGTTGGATTCTCTTGCAGCTCCAAATGTATGTGTAACGACTCGTATATAACCAATTGTGTTCAAGAAGTTGAAACGGATTTCTTAAGTCTGAGCTCTCTTTCTTTCCAATAGCCTTTTGCAAAATTGTGTTGCTGAAGTAATCAAATATGTCTCCTTAAAATGAGATAAGCACCAAGGAAATCCAAGTGCTTATAGACTTAACAGTATCCCAAAAAAATAACTCCTAATGTTTCAAAATAGAAATAAATTATTTATAACTTTCACTGTTTCATAACACATTTTTATTAGACTGTCTTTAAAGTCCACATGATGTGGTCAGAGATCACACAGACACAAAACAGCTAATCAGACAGCAGATAAATTCGCCCTTACCTTTTCACTGAAACACTCAAGCAAGTCTCCAACATACCCTCGCATCTCTTGCAAGAATTTATATTGCGCTGCATTGTCATTGGACGAGCCCTCCAGGTGCTGTATGGTGCTCTCAGAGGCAGCTAGGTCGTCTTCAATCTGTTTGTAGCGCTTGGTGTTTGCGTTGTTGCTCGTGTGCATTAGGCTGAGCCTACACATGTACAGCAAACAAGAAAAAGAAGGTGAGGGTATCTCAGATGGGACTGAGGACAAAAATGGTGGGTCTATTCTTAATTAGTGATTTAGATTAAGAAGAAAAACTGCCTTCAGAGTAGGGCTTTGCGATATGGCCTATAAGTAATATTTCGATATTTTTAGGCTATATCACAATAGATGATACATGTCTCAATATTTTAAAATCTCAGCTAAAGCACTTACGAAATGTGCATTTTAACATTTTCTATACATAAGATGACACCAGTGTGATGATTCCAGTGGTCCCTACACTTTTGTCTGGATTATTTACTATTTATTCATTAGAGGTCTCTATTTCTTTTGCATGCAAAAAGGGGGGAAACATGTTAAATTTATTATCAATTTGAAGTATTTATTTCCAACAAGGTAACTGAAGATACAAGCTTCTAACAAATGGAAATAAATAATGGCATTAAGTAAGCCCATATACTTATCCAAATCCAAACCACTGACAGATGACAGAGTCCTGCAGAGGTCCAGTTTTGGCGCTCAGTACCAGAATCAACTTGTTATCTGCAATTATCTGTCCAACCGGCACCTTCCGAGTCCTGATCATTTAAGTCCTGTGACCTGAACCATGGGCCGCGATTAAACACACAGGCTGTGAGAGTTGTGTTCTTGAGTTGATGCAGCAGCTGCTGTGCCTTTTCAGTTTCGACTAGTTTTCTGGGAAAAAAGCACCTATCTTGTGGCTATCAAATGCCAACTCTTTATGAAACTGTTGACAAAGGTGTGAAGCCAGTGACCGTGACGATTCTCACAGTCTTTTATCACAAATCATTTCTCCTAAATGTCCAACTTGACCACAGCTTGCTGACCTGGCAACACTGAAAACGTGCATGTCTATTCCGTTTCTGTTCTCTCAGTCTCTCCTCCCCAAACAAAAATATGCATGCGCTGAGAAGATATTTCTGCATGGGTGGGGGAGTGAGCGGTCTGCTGTGAGAGCAAACCAGGACAGTGAAAGAACCGAAACACCAAACGGAATTTCATGCCGATGGCTTGAAACTTCACAATTTGTACTCATGGGTTACAATATAGTAATTTACTGTATCTCACATAAAACAAGCCACAGGTATACTACTTCAGAGACATCATGAAAATTGAGTTACAGGGTTCAAGAGGTCAAAACAATGTTCTCCTGGTCAAACAGGAGTTATTAGGCGAACAAATGAAACCCCCTCCAGATCTTAGTTATGCTGGTTGCTTTGCTGGGTCTTCTTGCGCTCAAGATTGATATTAAGTGTTGCAGTCTTTTACTGCACCTACCTGTCCTGCAGGCGTTTCTTTACCAGATCAATGGATACTGGGGTTAGATCGCTAAAAGTAGCGGTTCCGTAGTGAATGGAGCCATTGTCTGCTTGGCTGGTTGGCTTCCCAGTTTGTGGGGCCACAGTGCTGTAGGTGAACGGCACACTGTAGGAAGAACCATAGGGCTGGCTCTCGTAGCTGTTCTGGTAGTAGACCATGTTATCCTCTGACTGGCTGCTTTGGACCTAATCATTAGAAATAAGAGAAACAAATGAAGCTTTTACTTCAATGCATAACAGCGCTGCTGCTGACAAATTCAATTCCTAATTATAAAAACAGTTGAAACAATAAAAAAAAAAAAAAAAAAAGATGTACAAGTGTAGATACACTGTAGATACAATCTACAGTGATTTTCTGTCAATTGACAAAATGCAACAGCTTTCAGACATAAAGAGAGGAAATTTTAAAGCTCTTAAAAGATTTTAGGCAGCCTACCTGGGGTATGCTGATTCCTTTCCTAATCTGCTCCTGCTCCCAACGGCTCAACTCCTCATCATGACCCGTATCCAGCGCCTCGTCATCGCTACCCTCAATACCTGTGCATTTGATGTAGACATTTATGTCTTAGAGATTTTTGATTGCAAACGGCAGCATGTGATGAACAAACTTGTCAGTGCACCATTTTCCCATGGTACCTATCTCTTCAGCGATCTTCTGTCTCTGGCTTTTGCTCTTGACTCCACTGAAGCGAATCCTCTTCTCTTCATCATCTTCGTCGTCACTGGCATCTTGGTCTTCTCCTACCAGACGTTTCTTAGGAGCTTCTGTCTCGACCAGAGGGGCGTCACCTCCTAGCTCTCTTGCCAACTGTCTGCGCTTTCTGGCAGCATGGATGAAGGCTGCATCAGGGATCTCCCCTGGGGTACAACAGAAAAATATCTTGATTTGAGTACTTGTAAAATTTTGTCTAAAATACCAAAGCATTTTTTGAAGTTTGGTGCAGTGTACACCATAGTCTGGAATGTTTCTTAAAAACATTCCACAATACATTGTCCATTCACTTTGTGCAAACAATTGGTGTGGCAGGGAGTTGATAGTTTGTTTAGTTTACTGGGAGTGACTGGAGGGGGAGTATTTTATTTAATATTTTATTTGTGTACATTTTTGTCATATCTTTACATTCTAACATACTGATTCTTTTTGTTTGTGTTTGTTCTTAATATGTTTTTTCACAGCGAAGAGGTGTGCTGCTGTTATTCAACACGCATACTAATCTTTTTTCTAATGTCTATTCAGCTCTGTACTTTTGTTATACCTCATAACAACCACAATAAAAAAACCACTTGATTAAAACAAACAAAAAAATGTCAATATGAGTGTCTGTAGTCACAATACCTGGTCTCAGACTGCCAAGAGAAGAAAGTGTGTTGAACGTTGCTCCAGTGTTGCTCTTGGTGATTTGGCTATGTGTCTGGCCTCCTTGACTTCTCCCCTCTTCATCCTGCTCATCGGCACTGTCCACCTCCATCTCTTCCTCCCCATGGTCACTGCCCACTCTGCTAATAGCTTCCTCTTTGACGGCAACAGTAGCCTGAGGTGTAGCATCTAGGAAGACAGGATGTAAAAAAATAAGCCAAGAGATGAACAGATATCAAACTCTGAACTGCATTTAATTAGTTATTTATTATTACAGGTGACTGATAATATGTTTCCAGCATACAAGTCTTTTCAGAGACCCCAACTGCAGTGATATACAAAGAATCTTGGATACTTCAAATAGTAAGTGGAATTTCAGGTGTTTAGAATGAGCATAAAAAGATTTGACTGACATTTAATTTCTGTCAAGAAATAAGTAAGTACGGAGAATAAAATGATTCCTTCTAGCATGTGCCAAAACCATGCAGACCTTTACATAAATGCCAGTCAGCATCTGCAAAAAAGAGAGGTATGTCTTCAACTTCATGAATCATAAACACTATACTCTGACAGACAAAAATGCCGACTGAACATTTTGGTAGACCATTTTTTATAGACGAAAATGTGGTAATAGAAGAATCCTTTTTGGCAAGTAACACTACATTAAATAACTTCAAATTATAATGAATTTAGAAACCTAACCCCTATTTTTGCACAAGAGAAATAGTTATTATATGTTGTACATATGCCACAATTTAGTTCCTTATTCTGTGACACATGTTGCAGCTGCAAAGTCAGAAAAAGTAGACAAAGTAGTTCTCAAATTGTTAATCATCTATCAGGAGAACAGTTGGGTACCACACCTGTCTTTGTTTCCTGTTTGACACATCCAGACTTCTCCAAATCTTCCTTGTATTCTTTCTTCAGCTGTTTGACAATCTTCTTGCTGTGATTGGACTTTCTCACTCTGAACACTTCGGACTCGTCTGTTTACAAACAGATCATGCAGAAAAGTGAATGGTGAGTCAAGACAATGATGCACATAATCCAAGTTAAAATGAGGATGGGCACGGGAATTATTTCGTTTGATCACGGTTATGAAGTATTTTTATGTTTTACACTGATCATAGGCAAACACACAATAGCACTGATTGGTACTTAGAAGTCAATTCCTAATCCAGTTAGCTCCAACTCGCTGACGTTAACCAGTTAGCTGCCTTAGCACTGGTTTACAAAGTTACCTTCATCGTCGTCGAAACTCAGCAAGCTAGCTTTTGTTGGGCCAGGCACCATACTAATATCTTTGCTTTTTTTTTCTTTTTTGACGGCTCTTAAGCTGTTAACGTTAGCTTGGAATCCGTTGCTATGATGGTTCTCCGTGGTGCTGCATACTCCAGTAACGCTGTTATTGGAAGTCTCCATAAACGGGATTTCCTCTACAACAGGCCCAAACAATGTCGATGCCAAGAGCGGCTGCTGACTCTCCTGTTCCTCCTCGTCGGACTCATTCCTCCTTCTAAAGTTAGCTCGCTTCGCCTTTTTAAACATTGTGCTTCTCTATATACGTAGAACACCTTAAACCAATGCTTAACGCCGAAGGAAATTATGCCCACGCTCACAGCCGGCCATTTTCTGTCAGGACTACGCTTCTTCTTCTTCGTCTTCATTATTTTTGCCGGAATCGTGCGATTCTTCTTCGTTTCCAAGGTTTAAGGTGATAAAAGGTGTCACTGTAACATTACTGCCACCATATGGTCAAAACTAGTACAGATGCACACCAGTCATTGATAAACAATTAGCCTACATGCAGCGATGAATCATTAAATGAGTGCAAAGTATAAACATAAAGTGATGCGACCATATCCTATTGCTGAAATTAACCTAATTGTTGCATGACGAGACTGCGCTCGAATCAGAGCAATGATTGTGACCACTTGTTCCACAGCCATAATTATCCAGTGCAACTACGGTGAAACTACACATGTGAGGTCCAACCTCGGCTGTCTCACGTTCATATGCAGAATTTGATTTTGACAGCCATGGTTAAATAGACCCAGTGCAACAAATGATACAATCTTAATATAACACTTTCAACTAAAAGGTTCATTAGTGTCTAACAGTGATACATGTCCCCACAGGACTTCTGTTATAAACATCCACAAAATCGTTCGAGCCACACGTGGTCGTTGTTTGTGTTGAGCATTACATACGCATCTTGTCCAAGTTTAACACACTGGGGGCCTGCTAATGTATGAAATTAACTTTCAGTCACATGTTGTGTTCAACATGCCAAAGCTTACAGAATTTGATCGACATAAAATCATAGTTTTGCATCAGCGAGGGAACTCAGTAAACAAACTGGACACTCAAGCTGTTGTTTAAAAAAACTGAAGAATCAGGAGAAGTCTGGGACAAGGAAAGGAATGTAATTTTTCTGTCTTCTACATTCTTCAATGCCTTCTACATTCCAAAGACGCTTGAGTGGAAAATAGTGATATGGGGTCATTAAAACTTTGCTTAAAGTTTGCAAAGTTGGTCAAGACTTAGACAAAGTATCGAAGAGACACAGTGTAGCTTTGAGTGAGCCGTACTGCTGTGGTCTTCGGGCATCCGAGGCTCCGTTAAAAGGAAATTAGCATGCACAATCTCCCGTTTTATTTTTAGTTTACATATCTGCAAGCTTCATAGTGGAGTTCACAAATTAAAGATAGCTACAGATTCCCTTTCCTTGAAGATGATCTCCGTTCATGCCATTTCCCTTTCATTCACGCCTCATTTTCTCCAAGCTATTTCTTTCACTTACCTCCTCTCCAGCTTTTTGATAATAAGTGTGGAGAAGATGAAGGATGCCGAATGCATAGCTTATTTCTGTTAATGTTTGATTGCAGCCTATGTACTGCTGTATGTTAAACACCTCATGGTAAGTGGGAGAGTACAGAGGAACATGTGTCCCCTGATAAGAGCAGATAATATGCAGTCAGCGCCTTTGACAAAGTTGGGTTCCTCTAATAAACGCCAGACATGCGAGCTGCACTTTTAACGAGGTTCATTACAGAGCCATTACTCGACACGGTGTGGTGTACGCCGTGGTACTGATAATAACTGCTGAAATTAAAGTGTCACCACGGATGAAGCTGGAGTGACGCGTTGTGATTGATTAACATCAAGATGACCCCTTGCCATTAAAACAATAATTAGAGATAAATATCTTTCCATTACAGCGTTATAGGGCAGAACTCTTATTGTCCTGTAGAGGGAAGTGCGATACTCCTGGAACCATTCAACATTCTCAGAGCCATGGCAGTAAACGTTTTCAGGACTTTAACTCAGGAGTCTGTTTGTAAATGCTGCAGAGGGCAGATCCGCAAAAAACACATATTAAAGCACAATGGGAAATACTGTAAAGGGGCCGTACCAGAGGGCAACAGCTGGGCTTAAATTCAGATGTCAAAGGAAGCATCAGGAAGTCTCTATATACACTCATCGACCGCTTTATTAGGTACACCTGTTCAACTGCTTGTTAAGGCAAATATCTGATCGGCCAATCACACGGCAGCGACTCAGTGCATTTAGGCAGGTAGGCACGGTAAAAACGACCTGCTGAGGTTCAAACCGAGTGTCAGAATAGGGAATATATATCCAGTGAGCAGCAATGCTTTCCCATGTTGGTATCTGAGGTCAGAGGAGAATGATTAGACTGGTTTGATGTGATAGAAAGACAACAGTAACTCAAGTAGCCATTCGTGAGAACCAGGGTATGCAGAGACCATTTCTGAACGCACAACAAGTCGAACCTCTAATCGCCCACACTAGGTGCCACTCCTGTAAACTAAGAACAGGAAAGTGAGGCTCCAATTTGCACGGGCTCACTGAAATTGGACAAGAGAAGATTTGTGTATGTTGCCCAGTCTAAGGCTTGAGTTCTGCGCCAACATGCAGATGGTAGGGAGAGAATTTTTCATAAACAACATGAAAGCATGGATCCATCGTGCCTTGCGTCAACGGTTCAGGCTGGCAGTGATGGTGGTGTAATGGTGTGGGGGACACTTTCTTGGCACACTTTGGGCCCCTTGGTACCAACTGAGCATTGTTTATAAACATTACAGCCTACCTAAGTCTTGTTGTTGACCATCTCCGTCCCTGATGGCTACCATAACCCTAACCCTATTTTGTAGATTCTTATCTGTTCGCGTTTCCTTTCTGTTCTATGATATGTGTACCTTGATGTGTGTCACCTGTGTCTCCTTTGCTCCACTCTGGTTTGTCCAGTTACTTACACGCTGCTTGTTCTCCCTTTGTTCTTTGTCAGATTGTCATGCATGTTTGGCTGCCTTTGTTTCTGTCCCTTCTTGTGTTCCTTCCATGTTTTTGGATTTCTTTGGATTGGATTTTGGATTACCGCCTGTGCCCTTGTTGGACTCATTAATTATGTCGGGAACTATGGTTTCATAAGTATATCAAGAGTGTAATTATTTTCATTACCAACAGTGGGAGACAGAAGATCCACATTGTAAGTTTATCGTGGGTCAATGTAAGTGGACGTACTAGTTTTATAAAATGTACAGAGGTGCTGCTCGTCAACAGGGTGGATAGAAACCTCCCTCGGGGGCCACGCCTTACACCATTCACGATTCTTCTGATTCTTCATGGGAAGTTGCTGAAAGACTAGGATTTATCCATTTTTTTGTATGTGTTTTTATCTTACAAGATTTTACTATTTATATTACATTGTACAAATGCGTGTTCTTTTAAGCAAAGTACAATTTTCAAAGGTAATTTGACTTTTATGTTATTTTTTTTAATTGTTCAAGTTTATATTTTGAAAATGTGTTTTGTAAACTTCAGAAATAAAAAACAAAACTTTTTTTTTGTCAGGTTATTTCTAACATAATGATAATGAGTACTGGGTGGAGGGGCCCCATGTGAACTGCCACAGAGAATGGCTCATTTTAGAATCCTATACATTACATTATGTATCATCAATAATACATAAATAATTTTTTTTTGTAAATCTTTCAAAATAATAATAAAAAAAAAAAAAGAAAATACAGTATAATACAAAAAAATGTGAGTCAATCACATCATGACCTGGTCACAGCCCTTGAATAAATGTACTGTCAACACAACAAACAAACAAAACAAAACGAAAAAAAAAAAAAAAATATGGATATACCAAATCTTCCCATTTCTTAATTTTTGCATTCAGGAGCCATTCACATTTGTAATTAGGTGACCTTAGCAGCAAACCCTGTTAGAAAGACAAAAGCAGCCCCATGAGCTGTTACTCAAAGGTCAAAGCATGAAATTCACCTGCACCACCACTTGGGGGCACTGTGGTCCCATTGCAAGTGAAAAGTTGAGTTTTATTTGCGGTCAGGGAACGGTCATAGTTCACTCATGTATAAATGCTAATGAAATACAATGACATTTCCTGATCCAGTGGATGGATCAGAAATGAGCACAGCCTGAATATAGATGACATCAACACTGCTACTCAAAGGTTCATAAGGCTCATCCAAATCGCTCCTGTCACTGCTAAGAGGGAGCTGTCTCCATGCCAGCATTCCAGGTGATTATTTGTATAAGAAAAGCTAAATAATTAGTTTGAGATGTAGCAGCACATCATTATTTGGTTGCCTGTCTATGTGCAGATGATCACGATTAAAGGGGGGTAGCCGTGTGTTTCCTCCTGAAGTGTTGCAGCTGGTATAATGCCCCTTTAAAACCGCCCCCTCAGGAAACCATAACTGTAAAAACAAAGTTATAGAAGCCAAGGATTCAATTGCTCCGACGGAGCGAACATCAGGGTTGAGTAACCTGGCTTATTGAATACACAGGGTACGTGTCAAGAGGTAATGAAGATGGAATGTGAATTCAAAGACGTGCTTGAATGGAAGGAAGGAAGATCTGCGCCGAGCACCTCTTACTGGGGACCCTATTTTAAGACGTCTAAATTCATCATTGCACAATGTCTATATAATTTGTGTGCTTTATTTTTATTAAGGAATGCGATGAATTTTTGCAACCACAGACATTTAATTTTGAGCTCTTCTGCACCCATACTCTCACGTCGCTCTGAAGAGGCAAGATTAATGTTGTGACACAAGCACACACGTGCAGCAAAACACTACTGAGTAATTACACTTATCTGTAACCGGGGATCTGGACTCACTGAGGTAATTTCTGTTTTAGATTCTCTGTATGCTTTGTGCGCACAGGGCGCATTATTCCTCCGGCAGCAGAGGAGGAATAACAAGTGCATGTGCCATTCTTACCATTAATCACTGAGATGAAATCAACTAACTGGCTGCCTCTGTTACCAGGGACACACAAGCGGAGAGAAAAGCTCTGACAAATGACACACATCGGAAGCACATGTGTGTAATGGGC
>KV751332.1:6855720-6939872 GCA_001698575.1 Mola mola | reverse complement strand
GAAAAATGGTACCAAGTGATGGTTAATGTGATTTGTGTGCATGACAATTTGTTGTTTGAGCATAAGAGTCTCCTTGTTTCTCCTCTGCCCCTATGCCTCACATACAGCAGTTTACAATACGTGGCGACCGATCTGAACTGATTATGATGCGGGGACGTGTTTGCTTGAGGTGTCGGTGCACGCTCGTGAGGTACGGCAGTGACCTCCAACTGCCTCCTTCACGCCTCGGAATAAAAATTGGCGTAACCCGTTTCACGCTCCTTTTCAAATCCCCTTCCCTTTGGCCAGGCTTCATGTGGAGAGTTTTCGGAGTGCACATAGAAGAAGTGGCAAGGACTTAAAGTATGGAGAGGCTCACAGTGCTATGTCAGCAAATCTTCGTCTTTGCATATGTGGCTCAAAGGACCGTTGCTCTTCTGGCACCTGTCCCTGGTGTGAGTACAGGATCCTAATGGTGACACTTTAAAAAACTTGCACAGACTGATCTGTGACCTCTGACAAAGGAGCGAAAGCGCTTCCAGAGACTAAGTCGAGACCCTCCTTGTTGCACCTGTGAGCTGAGCAGATGGAGGCTAGAGTTAAGGCGAGGAGGGGTGGAGGAGATGATGCGGCTGATTAAAGAGAACACTGCGAGAAAATCATGATATTTAAACCCACTTTGAAGCCTCAAACTGGTAAATAAATGATGACAAAAATGACGAAAGAAATCGCTGCAACACCTGCGGCTCGGTACTCAAATATTCATTTCCTGTCGTAGTCACACAGTCCCGAGTGCACATATAGCTTATAAGTGTGTCTGTGTGTGTGTGTGTGTGTGTGTGTGTGTTAAAGATGCATGTTGAATTAGAGAGGTGCTCTGACAGGAGAAAAGACAGAATTAAGGATTTATTTTTCTACTTTCAAGATCTGCTCCAACATCTTCAAAAGCCCCCTCAGCACGGAAGACAGCACAGAGGAGAAGGAGCGAGAGCCCGGCTTTTTCATCTCCTCCCTTACTATTCTTTTATCCCTGCAATGCTCACAATGGTCCTGAGATTAGTGCTGGATGTGTTAACTAAACTTTTCATTTGGCAGTAGGGGGGAGAGGTGGGGAATAGGTCAGACTCCTGTTTGAGAGAATTAGTGCTGGGAAAAAAATGAATAGAGAGAATTTCAATGTGGATGTTTAAAGGATACAAGAGGAGCTCATTCAGAGATGAATTTCAGGAACATTTTGGGATAAATGAGAGTAATAAGCACATCATTGTACCCGCTTGCTTCAAAATGCTTTCAGCAGCAGCTGTTCGGAGTCCACAATGACCAAATAAAACCAACGAGTATGTTTTCGCGGACGACACATTTATATCCGATGTTGTGCGTTGTTCTCCGGAATAATGCAAACAACTTTGATGCAGACTCTCTGACTCTTTTCAGTGCAACTCACACGCACTATTCCTTACATTTCTAACACTCCTCCGCTCTGCCCTCCGTCAGTCTGCTGATTAATCATTGCAGCTGGCTGCTCATGAGGATGTCTCGTTTGGAAAGTGCTTGCCCTTGAATTGACTTCTATCCCATCTCATCTCTCCATTTTACCTCTCTTTCTATGATTTGCCTCTCCACCCCCGTCGCGTCGTTTCCTCGACGTGCGCTTCAGACGGTCCTTTAGGGGCTTCTGTCGGCCTGAATACAGATATTTCGGCACCTTGATTTGGGAGTAATTACGCAGGGATAAATGATGACTCTCCCTGAATGTGTTTCTCCACTCTTTCAGTCAGCCTATCAGGAGCACGACCCGGAACGCAGCAATCACTCGCTACCACGCTGCAGGAGGGAGTGAGAACCTCCCAAAAGTTTACACCTAAAGACAAAGAGACTTTTTTTTTTTAAAACTTCAATGTAAATTACACAGGAACAACCCTCTCTGAATGCATTCGGGGACGGGGTAAGACGTGGGGCGCAGCAATCACTCGCTGCAGGAGAAAGTTGCAATCTTTAAAATGTTTACACATTAAATTATTCCTTCTTAGTGTTTAACCTTTTGCATTCTTATTTGTACAGTGGCTTTGGCTGGGCCTGCATGTGATTTCTCAGCCCCATACTGTGTCACATTCACATAGTTATATTGATTCCCAGCGGGGGAGTTACCAAAGACCGCTGCATTCTCTTGTTTCCCATTGTACAGCTCCACTAGGACAGCTGGGGATTGCTCAGAGGTACTTCAATAATAGCGGCGGAGGGACAGCTCATTCATACCTGACCCAAATTTTCTCACACGCTCCTCAGTTTTTAATCCTGAATTCTTTAACTCAAGTTCCTAAAGATGAGGTTTCTTGAACTAATCTGGTGTGTGTGTGTACAACTAAAGAATATTAACTGAAGGGCTTTCAGCTCCTTTCAGCATCAAAATCCAAAGCGATCTCTTGCTTGATATTCAGCCTGTTAACAATAACAAATTGTGATTCTGGGCGAGTACAGGGGACATCTGTGAGTGATGCATTTGGCCCATGGTAGGAAAAAAAAAAAAAAAAAAAAAGTCCTGTGAGGCAAGTAGAATGACAATGAATTCCTGAAAACAAACAACAGGCACTTCATAACAAATTTTCTCAGGGACGCTCATCTGGACTCACAGGGGATGGGAGCCTACTGCTGCCCCAGCAGAAGGCCTCACACCAGGGCCTTGATTTAATCAGTGGCCAGCAAGGGGAGAGGCCAAGCAGGCAACAAAGCTGCCCTCCAGCTATCCATCATCCTGCCATCAATGCTCCCTGTAGGTACGCCCAGGAGAGGCCATCCCTCGCCCTCCAGCCGGGTCGTTTGAAGAGGAGAGGAAGTGGGTACGAGGGGAGGGATGGCCTTGGGTAGGTGAGATAGATGAAACCCTGGTTGTTCACTTTGAACTGCTAATCGCTGTGTTTAAAGCTGACCTCGCTTCCTGTCTCTCTGCCTGTGTTTGGCTCATTAAAATATGTGCCCCGATAAAGGGTCCAGACAGGAGTTCACCAGAAACTACCTCAGTGCCAGTTAAACATGTACACCTGATTTTCTCCCCCAGTGATAAAACAAGTAAGGAACAATGAGTTGCTTGAGTCACTGGGGCATTTAACACAGGTTTTTTTCAAAGTGGAACAGTAAAAATGTCACACACGTGGACTGGCGGTTCAATGTTGGATCCTCCTTTGAGCTGGCAGTGGAGGTCGTCACAGTGCTGAATCAACGTATGCCTAGAAGGAGTGAGCCGACAATGCAGAGACACTGGACAGGGGCACAATTGGGAGACTTTAAACAGCTACCAAACCCGATGAGGATGATAAACAACTGTAAATTCTTGCAGATTGGGGTGATATGCAGCAATGTAACATTTGGAATTATATGTATTTTCCAGAATTGTTGTGTCTTTAGGGTATGCCAGCAAAGCGGTATGATTAAAATGATATAATAAAATGGTTCTTGGGTAATGAAGTGACAAAATGAAATTTGTTTGGTGGATACAAATGGACCACAATACCAACGTTCACCAGACTGAAAAATCTCCAAGTATGAGTAGAAAGTACGCGCCCAATCTGCCAATTCTTTCAGTCTTATTTTTCTTACTCGCTATGTGAGTGTAGCCGGTGCAATCTTCCTTCTTTAATAGTATGTAAAGACATTAATGTGTGTTGTCTTCTGTGTATCCAGGTGTGCGGGAGAAAAATTGACTGTAAAAGCAATGTAAAAATCTAAAACCGTTTTTCCAAAAAAAGGGTGGGACACTGTGTAAAATAGAAATAGAATAAGAATGTGATGATTTGAAAAAAACAAAACAAAACGCATATTTGATTGAAAATAGCGTGGCGAAAACATATAAAATGGTGAAATTGAAAACATCAGTTGTTTTATGGAAAATGTGTTTAGTTTGATGCCGACATTTAAAAAAAAAAAGTTGGGACAGTGGCACTGGAAGACTGGAAAAGATGTGAAAGAATCTCATCTCACTGCTCACATTTAATTAGGTTAGGAGGTATAAGAGCATCCCAGAAGTTCTTCTTTCCTTCCTGAAGTAAGGATGGGCAGGGCTTCTCCACTCTGCGAAACTGTGCTGGCAAATAATGCAACAATTTGGGAATAATCCTTAAACTATTCAGAGAATCTGAACACGAGGGACAAGGCCAGAAGGCAATGCTGGATGGCTGCGACCTTTGGGCTCTCAGACAGCACTGCACTGAGAAGGACATGATTCTTTCAACATTGCTTGTTATCAGCACACAGCTCAAAAACCAGCATCCGTGATGATATAGCGTTGGCGTGACATTAATCATGTTTTGCACATTCTGCTCCACAGTAGAACAGTCCAGGTGCTAAACTGGCCTGCTTGCAGTCCTGCCTTGTCACACATTGAAAATGTTGAAAAGCAAAAACAAAAGGAGTGCAGCCAAAGATTATTTTTCTTGTAGCTCTTAAAGTACGCAGACAAACTTTACATCGCCTTCAACAGGGAGTGGGACACGCTCTGCATTGTAATTTAACTAAACTCTCTCAGCTGTTTGAACCTCTTTCTGTCCTGTGTTGCTCTCCATGATCTCTCAAGTTTCAATATTCTAGATCAGCTATCAAGTTAGTTGTTATTTGCTTATTTTTTTTTCTGCCATCCAAATGCGCCTTTGCTCGCAGACAACAATCATATCACTGCTTTATGACTGCAAAGCCAGATGAATGAAAGAAAACTGTGCGGTTGTTTGTGACAACACATAGCTGTTTTTTTGTCATCCTCATTTAGAAGCGTCAGGCCATGTTCATCCAGCTAAGTGAGCTCCTATGAAAAGCTTTGTTTTTTTGGGTGTAATCTAGCATGGCCGAAATCAGTAGAAGTAAAAATGATGTCAGGAGTAAAGTGGACTCTTTACTGAGTCTTGATCCAATTTGGTTATATTTGCAGTAAAGATAGGAGGTCTGAACAAGCACACAAGACTGCAGGGAGAGGAAGGTGGCACATGGAAGAAGGGCATGATGAGGCGAAGGAGAGTTGGGTAGCAGGGGATCAATCAATCATTGCTCCTGTTGGTTTATATTGACTTTGCAGTCCCACTGGGCTACCACGGTCAATGTGCTTTCAGGCATTTTGCGTGGGTCGATGAGGGAGCGTGCCTGACTTACCGCTCACCTTTTATAGCGATATGTGCGCGTGTGTTTGTGTAGTATATTAGACGTTTTTATGGAGAGACTTGCATTAACATATGCCATGTCGAAAGCGCACCCATCGTGTATAAGTAAATATATATTTTTATAAAGGAAAACACATAAATTAACCCAGAAATATAGTGAGGGAACGTGGCATAAGGCTTTACCACAGAGCTTAAAAATTTATTGACCTTGCTACCAAGCCACTGTGCGCAGTAGCAGCCTCCCAGAAACCAAAAAGTTGAGCTTTGGCACATCAAGTCCTTTTGGAATTCCCCAGAAAAACACTCTAAACAACACAGTGCAAAAAATCTGTATGACTTTTTGGCAAACAGAGATGTCAATAAGTGTGTAGGTTAATTAACTCCGTCTTGAAAAATGCAAAACAACCTCAAGTGAGTGTAAAAATGTCCTCAAACTTTGAATCAATAATTTTTTGATGTTGATATGCAAATATACAATGAAAATACACTGTACAAGTAAAGTCACCATTTTAACTTATAAATGTCAGTATAAGGGCTGCCTCAAATTTAATAAAATATATCTAAGGTTGAGAAGACAAGATAAGGTAATTATTTAAAAATTCAGAGTTACGTAAACTTGTCTTTTCTAGTTTAGTAACAATAACATTTTTTTAAAGGTAAAAGAATGAAGTTTTTTCAGTGTATGTTGAGGAAGAAACACAGAAATACTGAATTCTCTCCAAATTAAAACATTTAACTGCCTTCAGTTTTAATTTATCAACTTTTACTTGAGGCTTTGAGTTTGTGACATCACTGCTGGCTGCAGACAAACATCTGCTCTATACCGTTGCAGGTTAGAGAGCCTAAAAAGTAATTTGCATTTGCAACAGCGAACCCGAGCGTGTAATCCCTTGTCGAAGTGGCTCCTTGCTGTTCTTTTGCAGAGGACGTCAGTTGCGTAGGCGATCATTCAGTGCGGATCAGGACACAGTCGCGATCGCACTGCCAAAAGTGGCCGCATGGGGCCTAGACCTCCTCCAAATGTGGTCTTAGGTGCACTCAGACCTCTACTTAAAGCCGTCCACTTGTGATCGGAACACGTAGGATGGATGTTAGTGCCAGGACTGAGCAGGCTCTCTGTTGACCTTTCATTCTGCTCAGTTTTTTGATAAAAGACAAAACTTTCTTAAATAGCTTAGTCTTCGCTGATCACCATATTTGTTCTTATCTTCCATCTTCAACGTACGAGTCAGTTATTAATGTCTTCTTGTCTCTAGGGGCTGGATACATGTGCAAATACGTGTTATTTTCCTCTCTGCATGTATTTGCAGAACATGGAAGTCCATTATAAAATGCACAGTATTTTCTAGAGATAGATCATGAGACTATTCCCCCCCTTTCTTTTTTTTTTAAACAAACTGGTCGTCAATCATTCCAATGATACGACATACGATACGTGTACTGACAGGCTCTGAGAGCTGGATGATTGACAACCGATGATTACCTGAGGTGACGGGCGTTTCTGGTCCAAGGGGTAAACCTCTCTGGGTTTTTAACTTGTTTGCTCGGATTGCAAAATGAGGCAGACTGAGAAGGAAATAAATGGACAATAAATGAATCAAAATCACCTGTCAAAATGATCAACTGTGTCTATTGCCCTTGATACCAATGAGTGTGAAGTAGCATAATTGCATAATTATAAAGTTCCTCACTCTGGAAAGCCAAATTCATATTAAATGCGTAATAATAAAGATGATATGAACACAGTGCTAGTACACAGGTTAGCTGAGGTTATTTAGATGTAAAGTTCACATCAGGTTGTTAAAATTCCCCTCCAACCACAAAGTTCTAACATTGGAGTGATTAAGCGAGACCCATTCGTGTGTCCAAGAAAAACAAGAGGAGTTAATTAGGATAATCTTGATGCTTGAGAAAGTTAAGTTTGATTCTCCTGCTTCCACAATAAAAGCCCACCGCTGCAAATTGTCAGGATTGTTTTCTTAGACTTTTTTTACGCGGAAGACCTGGGCTGTCAGAGTTTGTTTGTTTCAGAAATCCTGAGCCATGATGCTCGCTGCTTCTTCAAGGTCCAAAACAAGATTTTCTTCGGAAGGGGTCTTTAAAACCAGCAGCAAGTCTACAAATTTATCCTGGATTTTTTCTATTTTTTTTACTTAGCGGTAAAGCAAAAATGTGTTTTTTCAACTGGTCATGAAGGTAACATGTATGTATTTTATCTTACAATTTTACACTTTAAAATCACTTTGATTACAAACTGGTTTTTAATAGGAAGGTTTTAATAGGTGGAGCAATGCCAGACACCACCAGCTATGTTTACATTCTCTCTGTAAAGCTGGATGTTGTTCAGAGAGGATGATTTTCTGGTTTCCCACACCCTCACATCTTCTGGCTGCTCGGCCTCGGCTCTCCATGAGTAATGACATTTTCTGAAAGAGCTTTTTGTGGCAACTTCAGCAGACAGTTGCTAATTTCAGCCAGTAAGCACAGTTCACCAAATAGCTGGTTGACCCTGTCTTGCCCAGACCATAACTGAATCCGGCTGAGGGGGTAATGAAACGGCCTCAGCAGCCTCCGAACATCATGACTTTAAGTGCAGTTTCCTTTATTCAAATATCTTTGGTCTCTTTGCTAATTTAAAACACATTGCTATCATTTAACATTTTCCTTTTAGTTATGCTGGATTTAATTACCTTTGGTTCTTTCATTGCTTGTTAACAGCTTAGAAGTTACAACTCATCTTGTGATATTATTTGCTTTACTTGATGACGCAGAGGCCCTCAACAAATGCTTCACTGTCTGAAGACTATCTGGATGCTTAGAGGGCAGGTGAGAGTTCACTAGACAAGTGGATTTATACATACAGTATATATATATATATTCATCTGTCCTTGTATTATTAATTTCATAAGGTTCACAAGAAATTATGTACACTTCTTTTTCGTGACGGCAGTCTTGTGGAAGACAACTTACTTGCTGAATTGTAGTCGTGTTTGATTGTTGTGCATTCATCAGGCTGCAATAACTAGCTCTCCTAAAGATGTCTTCAACCTCCTGAGACCAATTTCTCAACTAATTTTGTTTTCAGACCACTTTTTAGTTTTGACATTTAATTTGGCATTATTCCCATTTGTGAAAACTGTTCATTAAAATGTTAAGAGCTTAAATTACCTAATTTCCTGACGTTCGCAAAAAGCACCTTTGCAGCTAAACACTCTAAGTCCCTTTAGAGCTCAGACAATCAATTTTAAAATGACAAAATCTCTTCAGTCCACAGAATCAAATGCCAGCAGTGTGGCAAATGTCAATAGGAAGTGGCACACTTGAGCGAAGCAGAGTGGAGGTTTGGTTTTTTACTTCACAGTCTGTAATGTGGGGTTTTTCCACCAAACAATTCGCTGAGCATCTCTGACACCGTGACCCTCCTTTTATTAAGAACCTGAGCACTATAAAAGGGGACAATGTTTCTTTGAGCTGGCAGGCCCGCTCAATAGAGCCAAGGTAATAAGGAATAAGGAAAGGCTGAAAACAAGGAAAGAGTTGGATTGAGATGAGTTTAGCAGCAGTAGGAGAGGAGAACGTGAAAGTTAAAAGACTTTCTTATTTGACAAGGTATTGATTGGCTCAAACTTCCCAAAGTGATCCTGAAAGGCTTCTAAAGGGAGAAACGTATGCTGTACTCACTAAAACGCCCTTCGTCCTCTCTTCTCTCAACACCTCATTGTTTGAACTCTTGATGGCATTTGAAATATATCAACACGATGTAGATCACTGGAATGAATAAAGACAAGACAATTTTCCACTAACACATCTTTACCAGTATCAAAGGCCTATAGAGAAGCAGATAATCAATTGTTTTGCCCGAGCCTACTAATACTCCCATATTTTAACTAATAAAAAATTGAAACAAAACAAGTTAAAAAACGTAGAGTGCATAAATTGTACAGCAACTTGTTTTAGCACACTCAAAACCTCAATATGTCAGATAAATCTTAATTACCCCCGAAATGCATGCATGAATAAAACTCAGAAACAAAGGTGGAAATATTATCTTATGGATGTGTCAGTGTGCACATTTATGAGTCATATTGCATATTGTTCTTTTTCTGACCGCCTACTTTTAAATCTATGTATTTTTACAGCCCTTTAAGATGAATAGTAATAAAAGAAATGAATATTCTTTGTGAAAATGATAAATCTTATCTTCCTTTCACTAAATCTGTTTAGATACCTGTTTAACTAGCATGTGCGCTTTAGTATGGTGCTGAATACACCCTCTGACAAGACTGATGAGGATTCATTTTGGTGGCATTTAAGATTTTAACTGAGTAGTGAAACTCTATTTTCCAACTAGAATGAAGAGGATTTAAAACGGTCACAAGCCGTGGTTTGACTTGGCAGACAGGACTTCAAGAGGTCATAAATTGAAGCCAAAATGAAAATCAAATACACTGGGGGCCTACAAAATGAATAGTGCTGATGTGGATTCCTAATGCTGCAACTCATTTAACCTTGAAAACCTTTTACTTGACAATGGATAAAAACATGCATGCAAAAGGACAATCACAAACACATACAGGATACTTTACATGCTCTAACTCAGTTAAAGCGTTTTTCAATCTCCCACTTACTTTTTACAAATCCATTTTCCTCTTACATCATGTAGATTTGTACACTGTGTGTTTAATCCATCCATCCATGCTTATCCTTTGCACAGTTGAGGAGCTCCGAAAATAGCATTTTCAATTTCTTTTATCCCTAGGTGTAATGGCTTCTCAAACAGGTCAATTGATGTTGAGTGTACATGCAAAACAGTGGAAAAGTCGGTCTGCAGGAACAGAAGATGGGACATAGCAACACCCTCTACCCTTAGACCCTCGAACCGGGTGAGGAAAAACTCCAAACTCCAAAAACCCTAGACAGGGAAAAAGAAGAAACCTCAGGGAGAACCACAGAGGAGGGATCCCTCTCCCTGGGACGGGTAGACGTGCAATAGATGTCACAAGTACAAAGCACAACAATGCGACAGTGATTACAGTCAATGGACACCAAAATGTGAGAACGTTAGTCCAGATGAATGTTATTAAAGAGCAGAGTCCAGGAATCAGATGGTGATCCAGGTCAGGATTCCAGGCCACTCTGTCTATGGCTGGGTAGGATAAGTGAAGTTGATCATGATACCATGACACAAGGTCGATCGGATCTCCACCGGATAGCAGTTCGCTAGCAGAACTGTCATGCACTCGTCACCAGGTGGCTGAGAGACGATAAGGCAGAGGGACTCCGGGGAGAAACTCCCCGGGGTGAAGTTAGTAACATAAATACCGGGACATGACAGAGTAGAGAGTAGAAGAAGTAGGGAGAGAACGAGGTAGAGAAATAGAGGGGCTCAGTGTATCATGGGAAATCGCCCCAGCAATATAGACATATACAGCATAACTATGGGCCGGCTTTTGCTAGCCCTAACTATAAGCTTTGTCAAAAAGGAAGGTTTTAAGCCTATTGTTAAACACAGAGAGGGTGTCTTTCATTCAATAATTTATTTCTGAGGTGTGTAGGACCGAGGACAAAAACTTCAGTTTTATCTAAATTGAGTAGGAAAAAAATTGCAGGTCATGCACATTTTAATATCTTTGAGACATACTTGACATTTAGCTAGTCTGTTGGTTTTATTATGTTTGAAGCATGAATATAGCTGGGTGTCATCTTAGTATCATCTTTTCTGACAATGTTACCTAGAGGAAGCATATAAAAAATGAAAAGAATCGCTGGCTGTCGAGTTGGTGTCCAGCCAACGGTGTGGACATTGTAGATAATTGGCAGACTCTCTAGGGTAAACCTGGTCTGATTAGGAGAGACGGCATTCATCCCACGTTGGATGGTGCAGCTCTCATCTCTAGTAATCTGGCTAAATTCATTTTAGTCCCAAAACCTTGACAACCCAGGGTTAAGGCCAGGAGACTGAGTCGCAGTCCTACATGCTTTCTCTGTGCTTCCATTAGGACGGTGTCCTGCCATTAATTCCCTCAAGGCTCTGTCTGTTCCCCGAATCCCCTAAATTGATTTTAGAGTGAGAGAATATATGTTTGTTCAAGTCCATTTCAACATTTTTAGGCTTCTGCAAGTCATCAAGATCTGTTCCTTAACTTTTTTTACATACCTGGGTTGTCAGAATTTGCTTTTTGGAGAATCACTGATTTATTGCAATGAAGGCAGAAATCCTCAGCCATGACACTGACTGTTTATTTCAATGTTGATGTGTTCTTGTAGTCCATAGATCAAAAAACATGATTTTCAGTTTCAAGAGTGCATACGTTTTGAGTGAAATCATTTGAAGTTGGTATATTCTATATACACAGTAGCAGGGTGGATAATGCAGCTTTGAGGAAGTTCTAGTAGTTAACTTTTAATTTATGCTGAGTCTGGTTGAGAAGTGGCTTGTTTGTGAGGGCCCCCACTGACATTAATTAATAAAACATTTGTTGAAAGTCCCCATAAAACAGACAGTATAAGCCTGTTTTTTTGTTTTTGTTTTTTTTTTTTTTTTTTACAGAAAAAGCATCAGAGGTAGTTGTGTATCTGTAAAATAAAATGTTCGCCGTGCTTAATTACTTGAGTCGATGTGATGATTCCCCACATTGATTGCTTCTGAAAAATGAGCTAAAACATCATCATCCATCTCCTCTGTTTAAACTTTGTGTGACAGTTGTGCACGTGTAGTACACACACACAACGCACACAGATACACACCTGAGTCTTTCAACCTCACAAAAATGTATCCTCATACTCATCTCACAGCTCATCCATAATCAAGAATGACACCCTTTGCTTCTGGCTCTCCCATCCTCCCCCCGCCCACCACCACCACCACCACACCTTCCACACTTCTACTTTCCCATCCTAAAATACCATGCTGCCAAACACCACACTCTCCCCGTAAGCCCGAGGCCAATTAGTGTGGTGTTGCAGCATTGTTATCTGCCTGTCGTGGTGGGTTCCTCCTGCCTGCTCTCTGTTTGTGGCAACTCAAACTGCTGCTGTGGGGCCACAGGCAACGTCAGCGCCTGAGAGAAGACAGTTGAGGAGGAGACGAGAAAAGGCAAGGGAACGAGAGAAGTGGGAGAACTCATCATATCTATGAAGGGTTGCCTTTTTTACTAATGACTAATATTGTGCACTATGTTGCATTCGGTCCTGCTTCCTTCCCTATTACCATGCAAGCAACGGGGAACAGTGCGAGGTGAAAGGATGAGGGACTGAAAACAAATCCAAAGCCCTTTGGTATATTATTTTCCTCTCCATCGTCATATTACAAAAGATAATAATTCTGTGGCTAGCAAAACCGTTACTGCTCTGTTACATCCACTATGTCAAAAAACTGACCAATGTGAAATGAATTTGTTTGTCCCTAAGCCTTGCTCATTAAAGTATCACTTTATATAACTTTATTCACTGATCTTGGTGAAACGGGATCACGTTTCTGAGAAAATATTTTCTGGATCTCCCGCTGATGTCCCCCAGCTGCTTTGCCTCAACTCTTGCTGATTAACAGAGTTTATGGGAGCTGTCAATCAATTGTCAAGAGGGGTCAGCATCTCGGATGTTTTCAAAAGTTAAGCTGACTCAGGCGAGCAGAATTCAGCTTTGAGAACTTTCTGGCGTACGGTGGCTGCTTTGTGTGCTTGCTTCTTGAGTCTACAAACAAAACTGCTGGTCTATTGCTCCCCAATATTTTGTTACTCTCCCGCAGCTGTCTGGACTAAAGATATTTCAGACATAGCTAACAATTAGACCAGTTATCTTTCAGCTGCTATTGAATAATTTCCTCTTTTCCCTCTTCATATTGTCTAATAAACGTTCAGTTTTTATCCTCATTCTCTATGTTTAATAGTCTCTATTAGAATACCGGTATTAAATATCTGGCATGACAAGTATGTCCACAAAACTGTTTAACTCAGAGTTTACACCCAAAATAACTTTAAAGGGCCAATTGTGTAAAATTCAACAAAAATAATTAAGTAAATTAAAAAAAAAAAAGAACTAACTTCATGAACACAATAGTAAGAGGTAGCCGGCGGGATGGTATCCCTAAAATGTTTTTGCATTGTATTGTACAGCAAGCCACTGGATATAGTGTGCTTTATTTTCTTGTAATGCCAAACGTGCTTTAAGAGGCAATATTGAGTCACAGAGAAGAGCTCCCCTGTGGGATGTTTAGTCTTAAAAGTGACGTCCAAACTAAAGGACACTCATCACCACCCCAAGCATCTGCTCTAAGAAAGAGACCACGTTTGCCTTCAAAACAAATATATACAAGAATAAATATTGGCGGGGCAGTCCACTGCTGGAGACAGCTCTCGACAACTGAGAACATGCAGTTTGATGTTGAACCCTCAATGTTTCTTTTTAGACTTGTGATGTCTAATTAGGGTTTTTATCAAACCTATCAAGTGATGCAGGGAATGACGTCAATATAATGTAATGTTATGTGTCTTGCTGCAGTGGGCTTGCTAAAGCTGAGCTGAGCAAGCATAAATTATAGGCAGATGCCAAATTTAACAACATTATAGTTGATTTCTGTCTGTTTTTGTACTGCTCTGAGTTAGAAATTGCAGTTTTTTCACAACACTTGACATTAGTGTTATGACATGAGTCTAGAGTCTATGAGCTGAGGTTTAAGGGGTCAAATACTGCCCATTTTTCACTTTTGAGCATGTTGGTAATTCCAAGTTGTACCCTTTACAATCAACATACATTACTGTAAAGCAGAAACATCACTATTGATATTATATCTTTAAGAATAAATGGGATTTCAGAGTTCAGAGGTACACTGTACATATATTCTTACTGTCAATACAGTCCTGGTCCTGTCCCTATATGAACTCTGACCATGCTACGTAGCTTTAAAAGTAAGCCTTGGCCTGACCAAATAATGAGGTTTGTAAACAGTGCGGAGAAAAGACAGCAGTTGTCAATAATATCCATCTATAATGCCTGGATGACACAAGATGCATGTAAAGTTTGTGTGTGTTTGTCATAGAACCCCTTGATTTTGAGTGGATATATGAGTTGATGGTGGGAATTGGCATTCAGCTGAGAGGTAACAATGAATTAATTATGAATGAATGAATAAATACATGTTAGCATACTGTATACAAGTATATATCATGGATGCTTCACTAGCAGCAGCTTTACATGAGGGCTATAGGCAGAGCAATTTGTGATGCGCTTATACGTTCTCCCCTGTTGAGTTTATTTCTGCATCAAAAAAATGTGACTTTCAGGGGAATTCTCCTCTTTGATAAAAACAAAAAACAAAAAACAAAACTTGAGCTCAACAACTCTCAACAATGTAATTCCGCCCCCAAAAAGAAGCTCGAGTCCCACAGAGCTCACTTGAACTTTGCTTTGTCGTGAGACATTTGTGCTGCTTAAATTTCACATCAAGGCGTTTTTGTAATACATACAGAGTATCGAGAAGAATACAGATGATCGTTCGCAAGCGCACATGGATCTGATGAAACAACTTGTTATGATTTGAAGGATGAAAGACATCTTTGGTTGAGGGTTGGTAAACGAGAGCTGGGATTTTTCAGTTGTCATTTGTGTTATCAAGTGGGCACCTCCCACTTAAGATACTTTCATGTTGTTGTTGTTTTTTTTTTTTAAATTTTCAGGCCCCACACAAACTCCAAGAGACAGAGTCCCTCTTCATCACATCCCCCATCAATCCTGATCAGACTCGGAATCATTTTCAATAGAAACTGACATTAAATTAGAATCATGCAACCGGGACTGCAGCGGGGACGAGAGCGTCTCTGCATCGCAGGGATGTGATCCTTGTTTTGAGTCTGGGAGTGGATAACAACATATGAGAATATTTGCATGTAGTTAGGTTTGGTTTTTAGCTATAGAAGTTGTTTCAGGAGACACGTTCGTTCAAGTTAAATTCCAAAACTCGGTGACACATTGGCCTATTTTCATGAATTTCAGCAATATGGTAACATTTTTGATGGGAGAGTCTTGAAATTAAAACTTTAATTTCCTCTTGTATTTAATACGTAATAAAGGGGAGAAGCACTAAGCAATGAGGATAAGATAAAAAGACCCGGGCTTGTAAAGAAGCCTCTTAACCCACCTGATCATTTCCTTTGTCACCATCCATGGAGCAGTATCTGCTTAACTCACTGAGTGACTGCTGTACCTTCCAGAAACACAAAAATGACAGCGTACCCTTAAGTTCTAGTGGAAATATTAATATCCGTACCTTTGACTGTGACTCGTGTTTTTTTTCTGTTCAGTCAGAGTCAGTGGTTGCCCTTTCTGGCCCTATCTACAAATCCCTAAACTCATACATGTGGCTTACAAGTCCACCAAAGGGTGCTCTGCCCTCATCTACCATTCGTCTCGCAGCGGGGCTGAGCTCGAGCGAGTAAACAGACAGCTGAGTGTGGGTCTGTAATTCAGATTCAGACCTCAGACTGCTGTTGACAATGTCTGCTGGGACCGCAAGTTGCTTTCATCTGTCTGCATGAATCTTCCAGTTGCTTTTCTCCCCCAGCTGCCTTAACATTCACCTACTCCATATTATATTCTTCCTGACTTCAGCACAAGTTTCAGCTCTTACCATCGTATATGCTGTCCACACTGTCATGACTCACAGCTGCGGATACTCATTGGTGCTGATGCCAATTGGTCTCCTGAACACGAGGAACGGGATGTGAGTTTTTTCCATACTGGGGTTGTGATAGGGTTTATTCCCACAGTTGCTTTATTGGAGCATTCTGTTTGCGTACTGTATGTGTTCTCATGTTGATCTTTTAATGTGAGGTAATGCGACTTTCTCATATTTTCAGCTAAAAATATGATTATTAATTAATTATTTATTAATCATTATACAGTCAAGTCACCCGGCCACGAGCCCAAGCTTTCCTGTCACCCAAAAGTTAGCCAAGAGGTGCTTCCAGTAAATGTCTGCGTCTGCTTGACGATGCTGTCACTTCAGTGTGCCATGTTATCGTGCCACCTTTATTTATGTCTGGGGCTTGTAATAGTTCCACAGAAGGAATCTTGTCTCAGAGGGGATCATGCAAACAATCGTTGCTGATTGTTATCACTTCCAATAGTAAAACATACCTGTTTACTGTCAGCTGTACCAGTGCCATGGAAAATATGCGTCCTGGAAGGATAAGCCAATGAATTTGTTCTTTATTCCTACAGAGTAGTGTCTGCTGTACTGTTTGTAATGTTTTTAATGAAGGGTGTTCTGTGCGTTTGGGTGCCCTGTAACAACCCTGTTTGAGGAGTTGTCCCTGTAGGTCAGTGTTTCCTATGGAGGGATCTAACTTGCAGTTGAGTCAAGTTTGATTTTTGTCTTTTTGGATTCAGTCAAAGTCAACAGGGAACGTCCAGTGTGTGGCACATTCAGCTTTTTAAAAATGGAGTAAGGGATTCATGAATAGGAGTAAGCTAAGCCTCATTACTTTAGTAAATGGGCAAGTGCCCCATGGCCTGTTCCACCTACAGTATGCTAGCTGCAAGAGCAAATTGGTCTCCGGGGATTAATGGACAGCTGTGTGAGTCTGTTTCAGAGAGTGCGAGAAATAACGATCGGCGCAGAAGCAACTTACAAAGACTGAAGCCACACAAACTAAAAAATATATTAACTTACCAAAAACAACTCAAAAGAACATTGACTTCCTACATCATACAGCGGTTCTGTGTAAAAGTGTCAAAAAAAAAAAAAAAAAAGAAGGGACTTCTTTCTTTAGCTCGAAACACTTCTATCTTTATGCAGTACTGCCAGGAACAATTTTGAGAGAAGGGGCAAGTAACTGCCATTAAATTACCCAAGTACTCTGACCTTCTATACACATTGCAGCTTGTTAGACATTTTGAGTCATTCCAAAGTTTTCTGGCGTCTCTCTTGCAGTCACAGCGGTGAAGTTAAATCCATTTGCAATAAGGCCCATTTGAACTCTATCTGAACTCTAAACTTCGAGATTGCCGCACGCAAATGTGATTCTTACGTTAGCTGAAGTGGTGAAGCTGAAGAATTGACATTAAATAAGAAGAAAGGTCTTCCATTCAATGTTAAATGTTTGTACTAACTTGCATCGTGAAAATGAGTTAAATTCTAGCTGCCTATCATTCTGTCTGAATTTCACCAATCATATGTGATGTGCTCATAACAGTAGCAAGAGGATCCTTTGATTTTAGGGTGTGAAGACTAATATTCTCTATTAGTTGTACCATGCATCAGTTCTTAGAAATTGTTCTGAGTAAAATAGTGACATAAGACTAAAATAGCAAGAATGTTCAATCTCAGTACCTAACTAGAATAAACTGTAAACAATTCAGTAGAATTCTTCTTCCTGGGAGCGTCAATCATGTCAAGGCACCAGTGGGGTTTTTTGCTAAAAGAAAATAAGAAAAAGAACATTTGTTGCAAACTAAAGTAGAGGCATAAAAAGAAAAAAAACATCCTTGTTTCATTTGTTTCTGGGATCCTTGCAGCTCTTGGTTTGTTCGCTCGGCTGGTAGCAGTAGGGTGCTGCCGCTCGTGTCAGCTCGTGTCAGGTTTTGTCTCCATGACAACAATAATAATTCCAGTTGGAACTAGAGAGCCACCTCTCAGTAGTGTAGAGGCAGAGTAAACAGACCTTATTGGTAAGTAGGCAGGTTTTGTTATTTACTCATTTAGCAGAAAGAACATTGTTGTAGTGTCAGTTCTGAACTCTCTCAAGAACTGATGGTGAGGGGAACACTTATGAAATGGGTAACAGACCTTCACAGCACAGTGAAGTTTTCTTCTATTGAGAAAATTGTTTTACCTCCTTTCTTGCCTTCTTTGCCTCCTCCATCGGTTGGGAAACTTTTTCTTTTGCAGGGTAGAGAGTGATAGCTTCTGGGTTAAAATAAAACATGTTCTTGTTTGGTTGTGCAATGGCACAAGTGTTTCCTTTGTGCAATAACATTAGACTTCTTTTATTAAAAAAAAACAAAAAACAAACAAACAACTCACAGTATAAGAGAGTAGGACAAAACCTATACAGAAATGTAATATGACATGTATGTCCCTCTATCAAGACTAATATTGTCATATTTGTTACATATAGGTCGATATATTAATATCACATATTTATTCTCTGGATATATGAAAATCTACTTTTATAACATATAAAACATCCATAGTAAAATTTGTACATGTGCAAACACATTCAATTTTTTTACAACAGCATACACACAAAATTCTATATTTGTACATATATTTTCCTATTAATTTTAAACATACCAGACCGTATTACATGTAATGTTAAGTAAACATAAAAAATAAACAAATACTGATGGTCTTTCAAACGGATGTAACACTAACATGTTGGTGCGGTGATGCATTTGATAGCACTGTTGCCTTACACAAAGATGATCTTGTCGATATATGAAATTATTCTGATTTCAAACAGCTTTCATCCATATGTTTTTACCTCAGATGTACATATATTTCATGTATGGGGATTCAATATATGTGCATATCACATATGGATAGGCCTATAAGGTAATAGCAGACAGTGTAATTCTTCTGAAGCCATAACACCATGCTATCAATATTTTGTGATAAGATTAAGCAAAAAATGTATCTACAGTGGCAAAGAGGCAATTTATCTGTATAGGCTGACCTTGTATTACATTATACCTTGTGCAAAGATTTTACTTCAACAAAGCAGAGGGTTTTGGTGAGTTAGATTTCATCTACGTCTTCATTAAACTCTAAGCGTTTTTGTCAAACATTGTTAACTCGCTGCTTTTAAGTACTTGTGACGTCAATCTTAATCTATAATCCAATTTGAATTTCATTGATCATTGTTGTATAATTTGAATTATATTCCATTTTTTTGCTCAAATTTTAATACCAATATTTAATATATATGTCCATAAACACTTAATAGTTGCTGATGCCTTTAGCAGCATGTGATTGTTATACATTTTGTCCAACAGAAGGCGTTCAAAATAAAGAAATCATAACCACAAATAACATTACTAATTTCACGAAAGCCACCTGCACAATTGCACACATCTTTAACCAAGCCTTCTATGCAGATTCTGAACCTGCTTTCTTAATGTATGATTCCTTTGTGATTTTAGAGAATCTGACTTGCACACAGACAGAGATGCATGTAGGCGGTATTCACTGTAGTTACTGTGCGGCAGCACATTTTACTTCTCCCTCCTGGTTTTCTGTATTGTTACTACCCTGAATGCTCCCTACATTCCGGAGTATTCTGCCAGAAGGCAAAACCTTTTAAAAAAGTGGCTTGCTGATGCTGTGGCATGAGGTGGCGATGACTGCGAGGTGTAGCAGTAAACATAATGTTCAACTAAGCGGCTGCAGTCTGAAGCTCAGAGCAGCAGAGAAAAATCTGAGCCCATCCCTCATTGAAATGACTACAGGCAGCCTCAAAGGTCTTTGTTTCTGAATTGTGGGTAAATTACAGGCCAAGAGGGGTATGATGACATTAAGGAACGTTAGCAAACACATTTATAAAATAAAAAACACACATTCAAATAGGGATTTCAACCTTCTAATATTAATGAGTCCTCAACCATTCAAATTATATTTGAACCCCGAAATATCTTTCCAATAGTTCTAGTATATAGTTCTCCTAAATAAAACTACGTGGGTAACAATCAGACGCCTACCTTTAGAGGTATAAATAATATTATGAAACAGGATGGACTGGGCCTAACTGGTTATAATAAGTTCAAAACATATCTCTTTAGTGAGCTCTAACCCTACAGAGCACAAAATAGGTGCAGAAGTCTTACCTTTTTTTTTTCCTGACCACTGAAATTACAGTATCAGTTTACCTATTCAGTGGCTCTGTTTGAATGTTAATGCCTTTTAACAAGCCCTCTGTCAAAATACGGTTTCTGAAAGAATGACCAAGTGGTTACAAGATTACAATGAGCTGTTTAGCGGTAGATCGTTAGACTGCAACAGTCAGAACTGTGGGTTTTTTTTTTTTTTAAATTCGTTTAGCCTCCTCGCTTCAGAGCTCTCACAGACAAGTTCAATAAACCAGGTATTTCACAAGCTAAGGAAATGAAAGAGCTAGCCAGTAGTTGAACCTAGAATCTTCTGATTTGTAGTCTGATGCCTTAGCCATTGCGCCACTAGCCCCGGGAAGGACAGTAGACAAGCAACTGTACGAATGCATGCATTTTGTAGACAAGTGGGGAGACAGGCAGCCGGTGTCTGGCCTGATGGGTACGAGTATTCAAGGACTCGATTACTCGGTGCTGACAATATCGGAGTAGCATTTTAATATTTGTGTTCCTGCTTAGTGTTGTTGTGGGCTACGGCAGTTGAACCTCGTCTGTGTTAAATGCACTGTGGCAGGTGTGAGCAGGAAAAGCAGAAAAAGGTCTTAAACTTTGACCAAAACAAACTATGTGGCTTTAAACTTATAGAAATACCAGTTTGATGTTTGACCATGTGCACTTAAAGCAGGTGGATACAGACAACACAGTCTCACGTCATGCTAAGACTAGCCTGCGAGTGCTAATAATAAAAATTGTGCGTTGAGATCTGCTTCCGTTAAGTCTTATGGACGGAGGGCCTTCGTTTTTTAGGTCCAACTGAAAACATATGGGAACATTGGTTCCGCATCACGCTCCCATTTTCATGTTGTAAGGTAAAAATTGTATTTATTTAGTGAGTACTCGGTTCGAAAATATTGCAGCTATACCAATATTAAAATTACTTTCAGTGCCCATCCCTAGTTGTCTTCATAGCATAGTTGTAGGTGAGCAAACATCAACCTTTCGCACGAAACTGCGGTGCTTAACTTCTCGTTGACCTATGACAGCTGTGTATGTTTTACGGGAACCGGTTTCATTGCTGGCCTCCTGACAGCCATGGCCCCGTGCCGTCTTCTGAAAAGCAGGCGGGAGTAACCACATTAAGAAAACAGCTGGTCCAAGGGCTTGCCGTGACCCGGATTCGAACCGGGGTTGCTGCGGCCACAACGCAGAGTACTAACCACTATACGATCACGGCCGCATGGTCTGTATCGGGTCACTTGCTCAAACAGAGAGCCTACTCGACGTCATAGCATGTTTTGACACGTCGGTATCAAACCTTCAACCTTTCAGTCCGCCTGGCGTTCCCAAACGAAGTGTCCAAAAGGACAGTCCACTACCAGAGAAGCTTCATCTAACACTGCTTTGTATGTTTGCTAGGGACAAATTTTATTTGTCAGCGAACGATACTCAGCATGTCACGTGCAAAACAAAATGACCTTAACAGTGGGTCTGACAGATAATAGCCTGTATTTGGACGTCTTTGGTTATTATGGATTTTTTGCCCAATGATGCAAAAAAAATTGCAAGTTTTAATTTTAATTTTTTAGGTAAACTGTGTATTTTTTTCTGTCTTCTATTTTTTATCCCACTGGGTACTTAATAGGCATACAGGAAGTCGCAGCTTACTGTGGATAACATTGACAATTTGGAAAAAAAATACAATCTTTCCTCTTTCCTGCTTTAATGACTAACACATGACAAGAATGGAGCTTTCTTGCAGGTCCTTGACAAGATTTATCTGTCACAAACAAAGGGCACTGCCATTGTTGGAGAGGGCTTCAGGTTAGATCAGGTTAGATGTCTCTCAAATTGCCAGCGAGGAAAATTTCTTATGTGTTTTATGTGTACTTTTTGCACTGTATTCAGTTCTTATTGTATGATTGCAGAGCCTGAAAAAATATTCTTCATTTGCCCTGGTTAAAGGTGTGCAGCTCGGTATTCGGCTGCTTTATGCATCACTTCTTTCGCAGTCATTTCTTTTCAGTCATCGCTGGAGAGTTCACCGCCAAGGTCAGGCAGGTACAGTCAGACTGAACAGATATTTTAAGAGACCAACAAAAGTAATGTGAGATAGAGGGAGAGAGAGAGAGAGAGAGAGAGAGAGAGAGAGAGAGAGAAAAAAAAGATTGAGTGAGCTTGAACAAAAGAGAGACTTTTCATGGTGCTGTTTGTTAAAGGAGACTGCATATCCTCAAAAAACTCTTTTCACTCCTGTGAGCCAGACAGATCAGACACTCAAACACAAAGCAGAGCCAAACATACTAAATCTGTGCTTTTGTAAGTAATGAAAGGTGGAAGAAGTTACACAAAGAAAAGCACAAATAAATACTTACCCACCAGGCCTCAGACATAAACAGACACACACACAGCAGCAGACGTTAAGATCAGGTTTTTTGTATTGTTCCACAAGACCTTAACAAACTCATTCATTGCTTCCATTTCCAAGATTTATTGGCAAATACTTAGCAACCTAAAAATGCTCCTGTATTCAAATTTGGATTCTTCTTATATTTATTTGAATGAATGGTTGAAATGCTACATATCTTTATTTAACAAACTGTACTATACACTGCTTAATATTATCCCTCTTTTGCCTCCAAGGCAATCAAGGCCTAGACTCCACAGGACCTCTGAAGGTTTGCTGTGGTATCTGGCACCAAAAAGTAGATCCTCTAAGCCCTGTAAGTGGACTTGTTCGTCAAGCACATCCCACGGATGATTGTTTGGATTGAGATCAGGGGAGTGTGGAAACCAGGTATTCCCCGACTTTTATTCCGCAAGACATTCCTGAAGCATTTTTGCTGTGTGGCAGGGTGCATGATCTTGTTGAAAGAGGCCACTGCCATCAGGGAATCCCGTTTTAAATGAAGGGGTGTATTGTCCGCAACAATGTTTAGCTTTAGGTATGTGGAATATATCAACATAACATTAACATGGAGGTCAGTACCTAAGGTTTCCTAGCAGAACAGTGCCTGAAACGTCACTCTGCCTCCGCAAGCTCGTCTTCATCTCATACTACATCCTTGTGCCACTGCGTCTAGGTGAAACTGAAGCCATTTTTCAACGATGAGGCAGCTAAGGCAGAGCTGACCTGCTGATGTGCTGCATGATCTGCGGGGTTCAGGATTGTTTACTGGCCGGGCTGTGTTTTGTCATTGTTTATTTACCTACACCTGGAAGAAAATAATACAGAGTGCTGTGCTCTGATTTTTAGTGCCCAGATAGATGAACCTGAGCAATGTTGTTCCTCAGGTTCTCTTTCAGCAGCAATTCAGACCAGTAAAAACACTGAATCATCATGTTAAAACAAAAGTAGAACAAGGGGAAATGCACTGTTTTCTTGAATAAAATAATACAGATTTTTCTGGTTTTGAACCCTTTTGAAGTCTTTAAAGATGATGTTAGTTCACAACTCACAAATGAAGATCTATTGGGTTTCAGACATTTTAATATATATGTACATTTTTCATACAGGTGGACAGTCGTTTTTGTTTTGGTCTACATTCAAGGCATTCAGTGTCTAATTTACATCCAACACAAATAAACTTATATAACCGGATTCTTAAGTTGATTATGTTGGTGCTATTATAAATGATGATTCTAATTTGCATTACCGTGGACTGTCAACATCAGTGGGTTTATTGCTCTGTTTGCCAGCTTACAAGCTTTATGCAATTTGTAATGCCAAGTGGGAGACATCGGTGCCAACAAAAATTCCCACACATCTTGCTTGTAATTAGCACTAGGAGGCTGACATGCCCATTTTTTGTTCCCCGTTTGCCTGCTCATATTCATGCTAAATTCAGTGCGACATTGCGAACGCAGTATTCCTAAATCAAGATGTCAGCAGCAGAGACCAGGTGACTTCACTTCTATTCAGTACACCTATTAATCGGCTTTTAATTGGCTTTTTAGTGGTAATCTGCTTCAGAATTCTCCAGCACTGACATACATTTGTTAATTATTTTTGTTAGCCCCTTCTTGCCTGCATTATAATATTCAGTGAGTAAGTCAGTAAAAGTGAAATTTTTAGATCTAATGCCTATGTCTCCGACCAATTTTTACATTTACCTTTGTCGCATACAAGTTTTAATCACTGTCTCTTTGTTTTTGAACTCATCCAACATAACATTATATGATGCAGGCTGACATACTAAAAACATATTATTATGTTAGATTGAGTGTAAGGGCCACACAGTGTCGCAGTGGTTAGCGCTGTCTTCTTATAGCAAGAAGGTCCCGGGTTCGATTCCTGAGTCAGGGCGTTTCTGTGTGGAGTTTGCATGTTCTCCCTGTGCCTGCGTGGGTTCTCTCCGGGTACTCCGGCTTCCTCCCACAGTCCAAAAACATGCAAACTGGGGGTTAGGTTAATTGGTCACTCTAAATCGCCCGTAGATGTGAATGTGAGTGTGGATGGTTGTTTGTCTCTATATGTCAGCCCTGTGATGAATTGGCGACTTGTCCAGGGTGACCCCGCCTTCGCCCGATGATACTGAGATAGGCTCCAGCCCCCCACTGCTACCCCTAACAGGATAAGCGGTAGAAAATGGATGGTTGGAAGTGCAAGCGATTGAAAGTGCAAGGTATTGTTGTGGTCCTGTGCCCACGTGCAAAAACATTTGTGAATGTTCAATCATAAAATCATTCAATCATTGCTGTAAAGTCAAATGAATGCATTAATGCTGCTTTTATTGCAAATAAATACACATTGGATGGTGGCTTATTTTAATACATACTCGAATAAGCACAACCGATGGTCCAGTAAAGCTGTAAGAGGAAAAATATTTGAAATACTCAGCCAAGTAGCTGGAACGGAGTAATGGTGGCATGCCCCTGCCTACCTGCAAATGATGTATTTCAGTGTTTATGCGTATTCAGCTGGGTGATTTGACAGTTCTACCAGCCTTTGTTACAGGGCATTAGACTGTGGCCTCTCTCCTTTTCTCCCCTCCTCCCTCCCTCACGCAAACACACACCCAAAGTGCACACACACAAATTCACAAACACATTTTACTGCCTGGTTGTCCTTGATGTGTCTCATAAAGACAGGATGAGGAGGCAAGGATAGTTTCAGGGCAGTAAAAACAGCCTGTGAAGTCGCATCGCACGTGAAGTCAGAACAGATGGCGAATATGCTACTTCCTCACTGAATATGACATTGGAAAGACACTGAACGTGAGCTGCACATTCTACAGGTATGTTGACCTGAGTGAGGACATACGATCTTGTTAAAGACAAGGTTGCATATTGAAAGCTATACTCAACAGCTGCTTATTTTGCTGCAAAGTGGACAAAAAAAATCTGTCATATTTAATGAAATTAAAAGACTAAAACCAGTAGGGGGCAGTGTTAGTCCAGTAAAATAAGAGAAATGAAGGAATGGGCTTTAGAAAAAATGTACCTGGTAGTGTTTTAAGGGGAGGAATGTCACATGGTATGTCACTAAACATTGTACATAGCCTCATAATTTTCCTTTATTTAAAAATATCAAAAAAATACATATTTTCCATGGATGTGAAGGTAGGGGATGCTCTCTGTTGGTCCGCCTGATGGTTTACCGGCCTAACTGCCATCTGGAAGGATATTCCTGGATGGGAAAAGAAAAGTGCAGGATGTAGGACGCAAACGACAGAAGAAAATCCGCTTCACTTAATTATCCTAAGTGAATAAGCCCAGTCATCGCGTTTCTGTAGCTGAAATGCAGCGGGCGAGTACTCGTTCTGGAGACGATGAAAGCAACTTAATGGCCCTGTCTGTTTTCAAGTGCAATAGCCTTTCAACAGCTTCTATAGAGCAGCATAAGGAGAACAGCACTTAAACCCTCTGGCTGAATAAGCATGCTGTGGAGAGATATTAAAGACGAACAAAGAAACCTTGATTAGCTACCTAATCCAACTAAATAATATCTTCCGGTTTCATTTAATCAAATAAGGTAAATGGGTGCAAATATACATATATGTATATATGATTCATTAAAAAAAGAGTCAGTGTTCATTATTTGGCATTCAGCAGTCCATGTGATATGGTTTTAACATTGGTAAACACGGCCTTTTTTGCTAAGGGCAGTTGGGTTTTCTGATTTTGCTGATTCTTTCATACAAATACACGAACACACACACTGCGAGTTAAAATCCATTCCCCTGCCCCCGATGAGCAACCCTGGCATGTCAATCAGAAAACTGAGAGAGCGAGTTAAATAAGGATCAAAGCAAAGACAAAGACACCAGCAGTGGAATTATTTCTGTATTGTTCCATCTTTTCCTCCAGTCAAGGTCTGAGGAAAACTATAAATTTAAAAAAAGGTGAAATAGGCAATAAAAGTGAGAAAGTGTTAAAAAGACATTAAGGAGTGAGAGAAATGATGGTGTACTTTGCCATAAACTGAAATGAAAAAAAGTTATTAATGAAAGTTTAAAGGAAAAAAATTTGCTAATCTTTCAGAGGATTTGAAAGTGTGGGTGTATATGAGTAGTTTTAAGGTTAAATGAGAGCGCGGGACTGTGCAGACCTTCATCTCCGTAACAAGACCCCATTTATCCATTATTACATACATTTGATTACCACCTCTTATCCAGCTTCTCCCTCCTCTCAGCCCTTCGGCTCTTAGAAAACTTCAGTCCAAGTACAGACAGAAGTCACGCCGCCGGTAAAGTGCTGCTGTGAGATTTATAAAACTCTGTAGCTGATGGAATAATCTGGTGAGGAGTGGCACAAGAGTGACCTCTCAGGAATAAAAAAATGGATGTTGTAAATATATGAACAGATATGAAGAATGAACCAGAAACTAATGCAGATAGAGAGGGCAAATGAAATAAGCAAATTTCCTTCCAAAACTAAACCCAAGAAAATTGCTTTGTGAAATAAGGCTGCAGCCAATTAGATGATTCATCCATAAAGCAGTGACACCTAAGTGGACACCTCAATACAAATATGTAGTGAATACATTAAGAGGTTTTAAAAAAAAGTATCTGAGGTGTTTTGAAAAATGTCAGCACAATCAATAACAGGTAATAACAACTGAGTGGTTATTCTTTATGTGACTTTTATAACAGTTAATGGAATGACAGAGAGAAGTGAAGAGGGGACCAAGGGTTCTTTTTTTATTAAAATCAATGGGAGCAAGAAAGCATGAACCAAACACCATGAAGCAGCACTTCTTCTTATTCATCCTAAGTTTGTTGCTGTAGATTCAGTTCAAGCTGCAGTGAGACTGGAAAGATTTCTGGTTTAATACTATATGAGTTAGAGGTGTAAACAGCAGTTCGGTCAGCATAAAGATGAGGAGACCATATTTGAGGTAAGTTATTGACAAACATAGAGAAAGAATGTGGTCCCAAGAACCCTGAGAAACAACTTTTTCAGCAATCAAATAGTTGTATTGAAAACTTATTAAAAAAAAAAAATCAAAATTAGATTATTCTGAGACGAACCTTTGGAGCTTACCAGAAAAAAAGCATCTGTGAGCTGGCCTATAAATAATAGCAATTGATACAAATCAGATGATGGAATTGAACATGTTGAAAATGAGATACATCAGTAGTTGTGTTTCTAAAGAAAAAGGAACCATTAAAATATTTAATAATCAGTTGTATAACATGACATAAAATGCTATGAACCACAGATAAAATCATCAGAAATAGTTTCATTATTAATTTGTATGTGGCTTATAAAACATTTGCCAGATTTCTTTAGAATATTTCTTGAAAATGATTATAAAGTGTCTAGGGTGGTGAAAGTCCTGAGTCCTTGCCAATAGTCAGGTTTCTGATTAAGTTTCCCAGTCAAAAATGTATTTACACAGACAGTAGGTGGCTCAGGCTTTGTATCAAAAAGCCAAATAAGATATGAAGTGATTCAGCGCACCTCTCTCTTCATAGGATCATGTTTGTCAATAACATTACTAAATTCGGAAGATAAGAAGTTCCAAGCATCATTAATAAAAGGCATAATCTGAACTCTATCCCAGTCAATTCAAAATAGGTATGTAATTAAAACAAACAGCATCTTAATCTAATATGTATAGAAGGTATCAGAGTTTTAATCGTTTCGACACAAAATATAATTGAGTCATCACTTAAACAATCCTACATCACACAAGATTTTGTTGTTCTTTCAGGATTAGTGACAACTATCCAGTCCAACAAAAAAGTAGACCAGTAATCCGCTTTACTGGTTTTATTATTTAACTAAGATTTATATTACAAAAGGAATATTGATCGGGCCTGTTAATGAGCCCCACAGGAGAATCATTTTGTTATACATCTCTAAATAAGAAGTCAACTTTTGAAGTTTGTAGGACTTTTGTAGAATTAGTGGGAGTACAGGGAAGGCCCATAAATGTTGCCAATAGTTAAATGTGCATTAGCATGAAGAGGAAAAGCCTTTTTCCATGTACTTTTTCATGTTTTTCATCACCACTTGATTCCAAGTCATGGTTCATATCCCGATTGTATTGGTCTTTTTAGAATTTGCATAATTTATTTCCAGCCAGCCAGCCAGACATAAACAGACATAACACGTACATATACAGACACATAAACAAATCTAAACATTCAAAAATTAAATAAAAATTTGACCAAAACTATCCTATGCAGGAGGATATTCGTCTTATCCTATACAGACTGACAGACGGTTGAAGCGTAGCTCAGCTGTCACTGGTGAAGGTGGGGTACACAAGTTCATCGGGACTGACATCACATTCACACCTACGGGCAATTTACCGAAACCAATTAACCTAACTCGCATGTCTTTAGATTGTGGGAGGAGGCCAGAGCACCTAGATAAAACCCACACAAACACTGGGGGAGCACACAAACGAGAGTCTTTTCATTACAACAAAAAAACATAAATTAGCAGTCCTTCAGTGATCCATGGGTTCTTGTGTGTAAACTAGTGCAATGTAACTCTGAAACAAATGAAGCTCAAATTGCACCATTACAATGAAGGAGGAGAAAACTATCACATTAAGCAGAGAGAGTTCACAGGTTAGCAAAATGCAGCACGTCTACTCACAGCCAATCAACTTTATCCCGGAAAGGAGAAGGAAGAAAATGTCACCGTGTTTGGGGCAGTGACCGTTCTTTAACCATCACTTTCAGCGTGCGGCAATTTCACAGAGAGTATTTCATATCAGGAGAATCACTTTAACCAAATCACACTGCCGATTCTTTTTGAAAGGAATTGCAGTGAAAACAGGATAAATCTGTAATCAAGCACCTAATTCATAATTAGGTCCATGAGTATTTGGACCGTTAGACATTTTTGATCTTATTTTGCCTCTTGAATCACAAGACTTGATTTGAAAAAAGGACTCAAGATGTGATTTAAGTGACTTTACCTTTAATAAGAGGAGTATCACAGAACAAACTAACAAAAATACAAGTACAAGGATTATTTTGAATACGTTGATAATAATTCTCTGCAGCACACCTGGATATCACCATATATTTCCTCCCTTGAGAAACTTTGCCAGTGCTTTACCGCAGCCGCTGTCAATTGCTGCTTGTTTGTAGGTTATTTTTGCCTTCAGGTTTGTCTGCAGTAACTGAAAAGCTGCTATATTAAGTTGAGATCAGGCCACTGAAGAATATCCCTTTTCGATGCCTTGAAACCATGCTTGGTTGCTTTCGCAATATGTTTTAGGTTATTAAGGTTGTTCTTGACTTGGCTGGATTCTATAAAAATGTTTTTCTTCGCTTCATCAAGAACTCTGTATTTTGTTTTTTTCTTTGTGGTCTCCCATGCCCTTTGGTGTTGCCGAGTTTGCCGATAATTTCTTTCTTTATAAGAATGTACCAAATTGTTGAATTGTTCACTCCTAATGTTATTGCGATCCCTTTGATTATTTTGTTTATTTTGCTTTGGAAATATGCTGATAGCCTTCGCCACTTGTATCGATACATCTTGGATCTTTGGCGTTCTCAACAGAGATGCACCAATATAGAAATTCTAAGCCCAAACTGATTCTGATATTTAAAATAACAAGTTGACAACAGAAGAGAACAGATTAATATCAACCGCTGGTATCAGAGAACGCCGCCCTCGATACTGATATATAGCCGGTATATCGATACATCCCTAGTTAGTTTTTCTTTCTCTGCAGAGGAGCGTAGAATCCTCGCTGTGATCACGATCAGTCTAGGAGCTGCCCTGGAGCTCTAGTTGTGGAGGTGGTGAACCATTTTGATGACTGGCTCAGTGAGAAAGCTCTCCTTGACAATTTTTTTTTCTTCAGAAAGACATTCTCTTTTTTTAAGAATTTGCACACGTTTAGTTAGACCAACTCATCGCTTTCATTAGGGCTCAGCCTACCTTATCTGTGTGAGTTTAGAGATTCGCTCAATCAGTGAGGAAAAAGCTCTTTTTTTATATTATTTTGAGTAGTTTGGATTGTCAGTGCGATTGTCAAAATGAGCTGTCAAACCAGTTTTGATCTGCTGAATGGTGTCCCAAGTGTTTTGAGGGAGACCTCAGCCTGGTCCATGGCAATCGTATAAAGTTATTTTCAGCCCAACAAAAGAATCAAAACTGTAATAAGTAGACATAAATCCATCACTGAATGTAGTTATAACAAGCCCGATTCAATGAATCAGACTAAGACCTGCTGCAGATGGTCACACAGATGCAGCCATCATGAAGTATAAATAACAGAAGCTTGATCTTATTTTTTTCCCAAAAAAGTCCTTTAATGCTGAAATCTATCCATGTTGTTCTGTTGCTTTAACCAAACTACAGCTCTATGTCATGTGGCTATTGACAAAAATATGACGAAGGTCAATTTGGATACGTAAATGACACAGGAAAATCTTAAGTTGGCTGGTGTTAAAAGACACATGTAATGCTTAAAATATGTGAGCTGACTCACAAAGTGTGCTGTTGAAGTGGCATGGCATTTATAGGGCGACACATGAGCTCAGCTTATAACTGCTCTGAAAGTCTCTAAGACAATGTCCAACCTTTTTGTCGGTGAGAAAAAAAAAGAGGACAGAATAGAAAAAGGCACAGAAGGAAAGTCTATTACCTTTACATTTACAACTATCCACCCTCATAAAGTGCCCTTGAATTAAAAATACACACCACCCCCAAGGTGTAACTTTATTGTAGTTGATCCGTAGTGGCATCTACCTTGAAGCAAGGCAAAAGATTCACCCATACAAGGTTTGCAATCGCAAAAAAAGTTGAGAATATTTTTTGCTTATGCATTGTCTTGCCTGCCCTGCCACCTGTCCTTTGCACGATGTTGTTCTGTGAACATTTGAGGATGGCGTCGCCATGAAATGTGAAGGCCAACAAAGAATTTCTAATGGCCTTCAGGATTTCGATTATCAAACACAGTTTGTTTTTCCTTTTGTTTTTCTTTTGCTGAGAATGCTGTGATGCAGTTTCTGCATTTTTAGGTGCTCAGCCTTAAGGCACTTGGATTTCAAATGTGCCGATTTCAAATGGATGGACGTAAGCTCACACCTTGATATTCACAAGAAAAACCCACTGCAGATGGTGTAAAATTACACTTCAAATGCAAAGAAAACATGTTTTGATAACACGTGAAATCCCCCTTAGGGTCTTACATGTTACATGTTTGGCGAAACCAGGCTGCAATAGTTGCTTCTATTTGCCTTTAATTCATGCCTGACTGGTCTACTTACAATAAACAGTTTTAAACCACTTATGGATAAAATCAGCAGTGATAGTTTTAATGTACCACAATGAGAATGGAAGTAAAGATGCATCAATAAAATACACTTGTACTGTATATGTAGGGCTGGTCGCATTACTTTATACTGATCCATCACTTTCAAGTTGTGAATCCCAAGAGAGGACTGCAGATGTGAGTAAGATGGTAGCCTTGCAATCTACGGGGAGAATGTTTTCAAGTTCCACTTAGAAAAGAACATTTTGTGAGAGAAATATCTTTCAATCTGAGAGGGATATTACTCTTCAGCTACCAGACTGATGTTGTAGATACACACGCACCTACACACACACTCACACTGAAAAACGAGCAAGAACAGGACCAAAGGCTGACTACATAGCTTTGCCTGTTGGGATTCAATTAAAAAACTTAAATGATACCCGGATGACTGCTTCATAGCTTCACTGGCAGAGCTTTAAACATCTCTTCTTCAATATTATTTCATTCGTGTAATAACACAATGCCTTGAGAGACGACTTGGATGGCACAAAGAAACAATGAAAAGTGTGTGTGGCTGTCTGTATATGTATGTGCCTGGGGGAAACTTGTGGGCAAATATGCTGAAGAATAATTTGAAGGTGATGAACAAACTTTTACAAAACATAGAAAATAAGAAATAATAAGCCCTGAAGTAAGATTTTGACTATTACTTGCATCAACTTAAGCTTCTTTGAAGCATTTGAGGCCAAACACAAATGTGCAAGCATGCACATTCATCTTTTCCTCTTCTGCTTCCATTCTCTTGGCCACAAACAAACTGTGAATGTTTGAATTCAGTAAAAAAAAAAAAAATATTTATTACTTTTGAGCATCTCTCTCTACAGCAGTGAACAGAGATTTCTGCTACTGAATTACCCTGGAGAAGGCAAGTCTCTCTTGCTTCAAAGTCTGACTATGTCCATACTACTGAATGACAACAGTAGACAAATGAGATGAAGGCATAATTGAACGACAGCTTTATTACAACACTGCTTATCTCTCCCATCTCTCTTCGTCCCCCTCTTTCAGCCTCCCTTGACTCCCTTGGTCGCTTTGTAATGAAGTTATCCCACAGCAAAGTTCAAGCTTTCTTAAGGCAGATGAGGGATAAAGGGAACAACAGAATCACAGAGAGGAAAAATATCAAAGACAACAATGTTGGGGGAAAAATAAGCCTGGGAAGAAGCAAAGGGGTGGGGCTTAAAAGGGAGGCAGTGATCAAGCAGAGACGTGACTGTGAAATAATTTAAAATGCACAGCTGGCAACTACAGTGGCAGTTTTTGTCAAAGAATACTAAACAAAAAGCCTTTCCTCAATAGCTGATGTGTGTTTCTTAGATGTTGTGCTTTTTAAAATGTAAATTCAATGTAAATGAAAATATGTCTCTGTATTCGAGAGTGATATTCTGTACCAAATAGATAAACTACCTTTCTGTTGTTGAAATACTGTTTGGGACACCTTGATGGTCAAACTTTATGTTGATAAAAGTAGCACAAGCATTAGCTCACAATCCTTTGCTCTGCCTCATCGTCCATTTGTCAGCAAACATTTAGTAAGTGCTGCAGATAAATAGAAGATATAGTCCAGGTTTCTCAGTCAGAAAATCATAAAGACAATGTAAGGAACATTATAAACATACAATTTGTAAAATATGGTCAGAATTTGAAAGAACCTCCAAAAATATAGGGGGCATCTTATTACCAGTATAGTACCAATAGCTGTCTCTATACGGTCCTGATGTGACATAATTGTACCGCTGCTGCTATTGTCCCTTTACATATTACCTCATTATCACAGCTAAATTTGCATCTTTCCATTATTTCATACAGTATCTATACATACTCTTTAGTTGAATATTCAAACTATGCAACCATCCAGTTTAACTAATACCTGTAATGTGTGCAATTCCACTTTGTGCCACACTTGTTCTATATTATTCATGCTCTATTTATTGTAAGTGGAGGCAGAATGGTCTTTAATGTAGAGTATATAATCAAATTTTTCTTGCTCTTCCAGCATTATAAACAAGTGCATACCTGGTAAAGAACCAAAAAAGAAGGCAGACATGTCAAAATGACTGTCCATGACCCTCTGCGACTGTCTAAAAGTGCGGGCTGGAGCTATGGAGCAGAAACAAGGAGGGGCGGGGGAGCAGAGTCTATTCCTTATGAGTCTCATGCTTGATTCCCAGGAGTCATGATTATGTGGTTGAATCAGGGTGTCTGTTCACATACTGCCAGCCAGTTCTGGTCAATACAATAAATTAGAAAGAAAATTGTTTACCGTTGTTTAGCAGCACCGGCAACAGATGTCTCTTAATGTCTAGTTTGGTTCAGTTCATATAATACTGGTGTAATCAGCCCGATTATAAGAAAAAAGCTTATCACACTTGTTTGACATTAATTGGAGTGGCCCTGAGGGGACTACAAAGTGTTGAAACGGCTGACCCAGACTGAATTAGTAGTGGAGCTAGTGACTTTACAGTTGACTGAAGTCGTCCTAAGTCATGACCTCAATGAAGCACAATGGGGCTTAGCTCAGTTGGTGTCACTTTATATTTCTGCAATAGCTATAGTTGAGAAAACATCTCTTCCACAAATGTACTGCTCAATTCCGTCTTTCTTCCACCTTCTGCACCTCACGAGTGAATTTCCAGGTGTAATTAGATGAAACACCAGAGAGGCTTGAGTGCCGTACCAGACAGAAATGAGCTCAGTAACTCACAATACCGCCATACTGTCTGATTTCCCTCATTGTTTCTTACAATTATTAGAATTTTCGCTTTGTGTTAAATGCAGTCCATTTATTAAGTATGGTGATTTCACCGTACCTCGAGGTCCCTCCTCTTAATCGTTTTTTTTGTGATTCCCTTCCCCTCTCTAGTGTATTCTCTCTTTTGTCTCAAAGCCTTACGTTAAATACTGCAGTAAATAGTACCGTCATTGTGCCACACACCCTTAAGCTCAGCATAATGCAAAACAATAATGACGCACACATAATACAAGTATATATTCGCACACAGGATGAGCAAGGTAAAGAGAAATACACATGTTGTTAGAGACTTTTCATAAGGTGCAGAAAAGTACACACACACAGGCTGTGTGAGTAGTCAGAAGTGATTAAAGTATCCTTGATTGCACTCTAAAAACGGTGCTCTGGTTTGCTACAAATCCTTTTTACTGTTATTGTTAAAGAAGGGAGTTCTGCCCCAAGGTGTTTGATTTCCTCTCTTTTTATGCCTACCATTAGACGGCAATGAAACAAAAGAGTTGTGCAAGAGAGTTGTTTTAAAGGCAGCTTTATGACACAATGCAATTATCGCTAAGGCATTTTTGTGTCTAAGAATAACACCACATCTCAGCATAAAACTTTAGCTGCTCCCTCACTGTTCATAACTTCATGACAAAATGAGGACAAATTTGAGGTGAGGTAGAGTCAGACTGTTGAAGTCAAAACAAATGAGAAATGCCAAGAAGGTAGAAGCAACAAAAGACATGTAATTTATTATGTTTTATTAATTTCTCTTATAACCTGGTTTACCTGCATCTGAAGATGTTAAGATGCTTCCAATACATAATGCCTCCATGCATGCAAGCACGCTTGCCTGCAACAAGGACTACCTTTGTCCAAGGGGAAAAAAAGAAAATGAAAGAAACTGAAAAGAAAATGTTTGAAAGAAAGAATCATTTTGGTTCTATTCATTCCCTCTTAGGCAGTTATTTAGAAAACCCAAGGCTTTGAAAGGCTCAAGGTTGCAACAGCGATGCTACAATGGGTAGTGATTGATGGAAATGGCTCCTCTAAATCGTATAATGAGCATGAGGTGATGGGATCACGATCATGGTAAGGAGACAGGGTCTAATTTTCAACTCTGGAGAGCTTATCACTTCAAGTCGTATCATCTACTGCAGCTGCAAAATCCCTGGACTCATATCAAAGCTGCTGACAACTGACAGAGATAGAGAGGAATCTGCATGCGTATGACATAATGATAACCCAAATGAGGGTGGTTCAATATAGTTTCCAACTCTAACACTGTATCACGCTGTAGGTCACTAGTTCACACAAGAATAAACAAAATATTATTTCCTAAGTATCTGTTTCTGAAACCAGCTCATGTGTGTTTGTGATGTTGATTTTAATAATCCTATTTTCAAGTGCATTTTGGATTTCAGAGTCTCATCCAATGCTTAGAGCGATTTAAAGGCTTTGTTTGCCAACAGAGGTCGGGAAAATACAGTTAGAGGTCTCACCAACTTCAGCAATGACCATTATCTCAGTAACCCCACACAAACATAAACTTCCAAAAGCAGACCAGATAATTTTCTCCAACAAAAGCACAGCTACCATTCAGGAATGGCTTGAGGAACATGACAATGAGTCCATGGCTTTGACCTGGCCTTCAAAGTCCAGACCCCAATCTAATCCCTTGACAGAACTGAAGCCCCAATCCCTCCCTTCACTAGAACCAAAGGAACAACTGCAATGTTCTGGTGTCAGGTGGATACCCTCAGAAGTCCCAAGTCTATATTCTGATACTTTCTCTGAGAACTCTTTGGGTGAAATGAGAGGAACCAATGCAATGTTGCACAGCTCATTTTAATGTTTGATAGTGGCTGACTGGTGAAAGTACATATGCATACATATACTGTATGTACATTTAATATTGGTTACATTATTGCATAAAATAAAATACAATATGGCAAAGCTGTGAGAATTCATCCAAACAAATCCAAAAGACTCACATAAGATCAGACAAATCCACATCATCTTTCTCAACACTGACTTGCCCTATTTTACCTAAGTAGAGACAAACAGTTGCCGTGATGACAAGGTAAGTTTATTTCATATTTCCCGAGTGATACTCTCCACTGGAGCTGCTCTGTTTTTTGAAATATTTAAACAGAAAACTTATTAGACATGGTCATGACAGTCCGAGAAAAGTATTTTGTTGCGTAGAGCTTCAGTGATATTGTTTAAATTCTACAGTAACTGTCTGGCAGACGGTGAAAAAGGGCAGAATGGAGCCAGAGTAACTATATGGCGAAAGAGTGCAATTAAAATAGATACTGAGTGAATGTCAATTAAATTAGACGTAGACAGAATAGTGGAGAGAGGCAAAAGATAGAAATTGAGGGTGAAAAGGTAGATACAGCTGTCGATTGAATATACAGGTTTGCAACGCGAGGATGGGAGGCAAAGAAAGATATTGAGAGAGTATAGGACAAATTAGAAAGAGAGCAATAATGACAGAATGCCGCAAGCATATGGGAGGAAAACAGAGAGAGAACAAAAGAGGAAGGAAACAGGGAGGCAGCCAACGGATGAGGCGCCTTCCCTCACTCTCTCCTCCTCCGGGTGAGGAAAACAGTGTAAATGAGATCGACTCATTTCCAACACATAGACACCACCCATCCCCATCTGTCTTTGAAAAATGCGCCCTTGTGTACGCTCAAGCACGTGTACCCAAGCAAACACACACATGCACCAGCAACAGCAAACAGAGATGAAAGGAATCAATAGATTATAAGCAGACATCTGAAGAGTCCAGTCTACTCCCGAGAGGATCAACCATAATTGGTCCACACAAACAGCCAAAGGACAGCAACAATAACAAAGCCGCAGCACACACTGAATGCGGCAATTAATAAATCCGAACAGGAATAGCAAATTAAATCTGTGAACAAATATCGACATGGCTTTGAACACATCATTACTCGTAGTCCGTTGTTGTGGTCTGCCGGTTTTAGGTGCTGTGTTGACATCGATATTTGCATATCTAAATGAGTGACCATCGCATCTGCCTGTCCCACAGCCAAGGATTTGGTATCTGGTGTTCCTTTTTTGGTGATTTGTAGCTCATTAAAAGTGGGTTTACAAATGACTCCATGGTTTAGCTTTCATATCAGGCCGGAGGTTGGTGAGCGAGTGAAAAATATGGGATTTGACTCTCCCCAGAGTGCTCGTTATTTGCATTTGTACGGCAATGTCTTGTGTGTACACCTGAATGTTTGTGTGTCACCTGTGGAAGATAGAGAGATGGATGTGCCCCCCTGGATCGAGGGTGGACGAAACAAGTGTCTAATCCATCTAACTGATTTAGTCCAGTGGTGTTACTGGGGACGTTTGTGTGACTACACCCACATCTAGCAGCAGAGTGATAAAGTAGGATATTTCCAATCGGTCTTATAGATCTGCATGTGCACCAAAATGTGTGAGTATGTGCATGTCAAAGCCTGTATGTGTGAACAGGGAAGGTGTGAACTTTACTAATTTGTGTTAACTTTATTCAAACCACTGAGGTTTAATTGAAAAAAAAAAAAAAACCCAAACAAACTGAAAAGCATGCATGAAGTCTCATTTCACTGTATGGGAGAAATATATCGCAGGCCCCACAGCGAGGAGGTATTTGAGTATAAGAATAAAATCTAGCATGCATACATCCATGATCTAAACCAGCAACGATAAAGTGAGTAGTCTTGCAAGATATGTGTGTAGTTTTGACTGTTAACATTCAGCAAAGTGCAAACAGGCCAACAGAGTTGAGGATGTCAGAGATGAAATATTGTTCACACTTAAATTCAGTTTTGCTTAAAGTTCTTATTACCTTGGTTGCCTACATTTGACATGTATATAAAATCAATTTACAATTATTTAGGTTGGGATTCACGACAAATGACAAACTGCTGAATCATTTTTTAGCTTTACTGTTTATGCCAACATCATATGTTAGGACAACACGAATAAATATAAAAAACTTGTATTGGTTTACACTCTCTGTGTAAGGATTCTTTCACCTGACAGAAAGATTAATTTAATTGTTTAGAGATTATTTATTTCCATATGCATCTCTAGCTTTCATAAAATGGCAGCTCCTAAAGATATCCAGAATATTATCTATGCTATTTAGCATCACTTTCCACCCTTGCTTTGTTCATTTTAATGCACTCCCTCTTATCTGCACCGCTTCTTTTTCTTCTGAAGACTAGGACACATCATGTCCTCGATCAGCTGTTGGAAATGTCGGTAACGTCTGTGAGCGTCTGACGTCTTTTCAATGAGAAAACCGTCAGGTCATGTAGTGAAACAAACATTCATTGGCTGTTCCAGTGAAAGGGAAAGGAAAAGCCCCAGGAACCGATCGCTTTGCAATCCATTATTTGTTACATTCCGTGTTGTTTCTTCCGAAATTTTTACTGCGTCTCCTCCTTTTTTATCTGCAACCAACAGACTAAGGGCCTACAGCCAGGACCTACAGGTGCTGTAAGTCCTGGCTGGTTTCATCTTTTTAGCCATATCGAGTGAGTAGGTGAGAGTAATAAACACATGCTGTTTTGTTTACAGTTTTTATCTCCACATAGATGTCTTCCAGTCTCTCTCTTTGCGCATAAGCAGAACGTAGTAGTTAGTAGTCTGCTGATGTCTTTGCAGTGTGTCCCACTGCAACTTTTTGCCTCAATGTACAGGATGCAAGGTGACACACAGGGTCTAGTGGTTGATGTTGAAATGGTGTGTCCTGGCCCTAAATGGGTTTCTCTTCTGATGGGCATTTTTTATTTATTTATTTATTTTTTTCGGTGACCAATTTAAAGCGTGTTGGTGTGCTGAAGGATGTACAGTGCTGAGGGACTGTTGCTGCCCTGGGTTGTTCTTTCTTTGATTTGTCTATTTTATTTGGGATATTTTTGGCCAAAACAGGCCTTAAGGACATATTCAGTGAGTGATACATGACACAGACAGAGTTATAAAGTAGGGTGACCACTGGCGGCTACTTTGTCCCAAGTATGTCATACGGCGTGTCCTGTTGACTTTTATTCATATTTAGAGATTAAATATCCTGACCACCAGAGTCTGCAATCAATACAAAAACACCACCTTAGGATAATACAAATAAATTGTTATGACAATCTAATTATGAAGGAATCAGGCAGGAGTACGATTTGTACGGATTTATATAAATTTTATTAATTAGCTTTATGTAGTACAGACCCCATCAGTAATCTCCTTATCACCCAGCTAAAGAAAAAAATCCTCTGAACTCAAGGAAAACAGTACAATCTCTAGATGTTTCAGATAAAGATCCCTTTCGATAGACATTGTGGTCAGTATACTCTCAGACTAACTTTTGCTAGCTATAAAAAGCATACATCGGGAGCCATGCTTTGGAACTACAACAACGTGGACCTGGACAAACGATAGCTGGAGGTCGGTCTGCGGTCCAGTCTGGGTCATATAAGCAAGGAGGGGTCCTTAAGTGCCTCCAGGGCTGGTCAGTTCCCTGGGCTTTTGTTTAGCTCAATAGAAAATCTGAACGGACTAAGTGGAATCACATGTTAATACCGTCAATGTGCTCTGTTTCAGTATGAGCTACGAAATGTATGATTCCATGAGGATGCATGCTGACAATAAGATTTTCATGAATCTTTGTGGGATGGGAGATATCTATGAAGCATCCCAAACAGCAGCGCTCCAAGCTGCCACAGTGCAGTTGGTTTGGTCCTGTAACAGCCATCAAGAAACTACTCAGGGGTGGTGTGTCAATGGTTTCCTGCAATACACACAGCCACACAGAGATGTTTCAGTGGTGAGGGACAGTGAGGGAGCACAGACATGGCAGAGTTGCTGGATAAGCTCAGAAAAGGACTGTAAGAACGACAGCCTACCTTATACTGGAGTGTAAATCCCCTCTGACAGAAATGTGCAACATCCAGAGACAATAATCTAGATGTGTAGGACATCAGAGCCTCTTTCACTCAATCAGAGTATTTCACAGCTGGTTTATTATAATCTGAAGTAGATCAAAAGAGACATGCAGAGTATGTCACTTGGTGGGGTTGGACACACATACTTGCATATTAAACTTGGAAAAACATATGCCAACAGCTACATTCTCTAGCTTTATGCTCCTGCATGGTGGATCCAGTCATTACCCTATCAGGTCCTGGAGGGGGACTGGTCTCTATAGCACGGATCCTACCAATCTACCAGGGTCACGGCTGCACTAGCCCCATCAATGCTACCTCAAGAGGGAAAATGTTTACATTTGACATTTAGAAAATTCATTCCTACGGTAGGGATATTAATTAAACCTTCTTTGGTAAAAACTGTATAACAGCTTTTTTTTTTTTGCTTCAATCACCAAACTCTCCCTGCCTTTATTTGGGTCAGACCATTGACATAAATAAAGATGGACGACATGTCTCCACTACTTCCCATGGTCCAAAAACAAAGCCAAAATATCTGGATATAGGCTTGCATTAATCATCACTTGCCATCCTTTGGTATTAGAGTCTGTGCAGTAGCAACCTGGCAATCGATTCACAGTATTAAATAGACACAGACACACCCGCGATCATAAGCAGAGCTCAGCTGTTATTCACGATGTTTCAAGCCATTTTTAAGGAATTTAATCATTTATTAAAACTGATCAGAAAAAATGAACACTTAAACAGACATGAGCTTTACACGAACTACCTTGGGAAAATTTTATTTGAGGTGAGCTTGGAGTTTTTGATTTGGCCCAAGTCATACCTGAGATAATAACTGTGGAGGGTTTTATTATCTACCAGGGAGGGATCAAGATGGAAGCTCTCATTTGTTCATCATTATATACAGAAAATGGGGCGGATGTCTTAATGGGACAGGCATTTACTTCTATTTCTACTAAATAGAGCAAAGATGGGAGATTGAGTGCTTTAAGTTTATTAAGTTGTTTTTTTTCATCTCAATTGTCTACCACACCATCAGTTATATTTTACTGATAATGGCTTTCACAAAATTAAAATGATTGAATTGCGGGGAGCCTGGGAAATCTGTCTATATTGGCAAGGCTTTAACACTTCTGTCATGTTGGTTGCGTGGGCCTGAGTTCCCTCAGTTCGATCTCTAAAATATTTAGGCTATTTAGCTAAATGTTGAAAACTGGTGATTCTGGCCTGTTTCCTACACCTACAGTGTTTTTATTTTGCTACGTGAATGTGCTGCAATATTTGCTGCTGTCACTTAAAGCAATTACCAGACAATGAAACATTTACCAAAAGCAGATTCTCTTATTAAAGCCAACACTCATACGGTATGCCAGGGCTGAAGTTGTGCCAGCTTTTATAAAGTGGTGCAAGAGTCCCAACACAGTATTTGACACTACCCAAAGAAGAAAGATACTGTGTACCAATACTGTACTCCTGGGATGTCTGGGATGATGGTATGATGGCTAAGTGTGCAAGAAAAAGTGATGCAGTGTCCTCTTGGTGCCTTTCCATTCAAAAAAACATGTATCCAGAGTCTTTCTTCCCATAGCCCAATACAAGTGACGCGATAGCGTAACATAAGTTTAATGAGAGGTTAATGAATAGGCCTTGCGTTAAAGGAAGCATTGTTTTTATTGCAATATCAGTGTATACTCACACTGAACCTTTGACTGATAATGATGATAATAGCAATGCACACTGTTTTGTTGCTGCTACAAAGATCATACATAAATAACTCTAATAATTGTCTCCAAATTCAACTGTTTAATAATGATAAAATGAAACCAATTTCATTTACAGTCTTCTACGCTGAGTTGATAGACTACAGAATGAAGAAAACAGTACAGTTGTTATCCATTGTTTCAGAGGGCTGTTTTTTTTTCTCTCTTTGTGCATGGTTAAACAAATGCTCAGACACAACATGTGACCTTTGTTTTGATTTGCTCTAGACTTGATCTGAATGTCAGGGAGGTTAATCACAGAGACCAACTGAGACCATCTCACTGATCTGGAAATATTACTGTGCCGCTGTGTAAATATAGGGTTCATATATCTTGTTGTTACACATTTTATATTTGCCGTGATTTGTCCAGTTGTGATAAGGGTAAACGCAGACGATGTAATGAAAAAGAGAGGTAATAGCTATAAAACCACTGATCCTTTTAACCTTTCTCATCTTTTTCACACGACATTGATAAAAAAAAAAAAAAAAAAAAAAAAAAAAGACAATGTGCTTATGCATTTGAAAAGAAAAGTAAAAATTAAAATAGACGGAGCTATTTTATTCATAACAACTCAGTGCCAAGATCATGCATGACAAAAAAAAAAAATTAATTTAAAAATTTAAGACTAAAACTGCCCATGATGCCTCCTTTTTCCTGTCCACTCTAATCCTCCATCCTAATGGTTTACTTATGCAGTCACCAGCCTCCCCACCCCTCCAGCCACTCAATCTTTTAACAGTAACATGTTTAAAGAACACTGCTTGATTCAGGGCTTTGCTGTTTTTTCTATTTTTGTGTGATGGCTCGGACAGGACTCTTTACTGTTCCTGGCTCACTCCCTAAAAAAGTGTAAAATGCCTCAGCTTGAAAAGAAAGAAAGAAACCCATACCTTTCATTGTACAACTTCATCAGCAGTAACACCAAGAGTAAACATTTAAAACAACAATTTAACCATTGTTTGACCATATTTCAGACCAGAATCGAACTCAGTTCTTTATGTGCTTTTGGGGGTTGCTGTGCAACTGTTGACTTTGATTTTTAAAAGCCTCATTCTAATGTGTGTGTATTTTTTCCAACAACTTCATGTCACAGTGGTGGTCATAAGTCGACACGTATGCAACGTTTCGTGTATATGTGTAATTGCAAGTTTGGGTTTGGGGTATTTTAAATTGAACTGTGCATCTATTCTCTCACCTCAAGCTCTTTGTCTCCTCGGAGGTGCATTTGTGTTTTTCCTCTCATTAGGATTATATATTTTGTAAGGTCCTTTTCTATTTCTGGATTAACTGCAAATGCGTTTACAGTTAGATTAGCCATCCTGGCACTTTTGCTCTCTGTGATTTAGTGACTTTAGCGTGTATGTGGGTGAGTGTGTTTTCTTTTGTAATGGGCTGTTATGTGTTCATTCTTAGGAGAGGGTTAAGGTGATTTAGTGGCAGTCGAGTAGAATGTAGACCAGTCGGGGCAAGCAGGAGCTCAGACAAACTGTTGTGGTGACACAAATGATAACCATTGAGTTATAGCCGCGTCCCTTCCTCGTTATTGCACAGCTTTTCTAACGAACTACAACAAATTAAGCAGCATCTCAGCTTGGGCCTCCTGTCGCAAAGTGACTGAGCAAGGGAATGAATAAACCTCGTTTCCTGGAGGAGGAGTCCGGGACAAAGCAGAGAGACTGGCACGACTGAGAGATAACTGCAGTGACCCTGAGTTAATTGGCAATTAGAGAGCTGCCAGCATTATCATTAAAGGCTATAATTAGTATTCTGTCATATAATAGTTTGTTTGTGCTTGTGTCGGGTCTGTGTCTATGACATGTTCACACGTAGTAGGTCAGCACTCAGTTTGACCTTGTTTTTCTTCATGTACCCAACTGGGTCTCTCTGATATTTCACTTGCTCCACTTTCTCTGCATCACAACAAACATGGGCGCAGGTAAACTGAACAGATGCTCTTACTGGAAACTATGAAAACATGTTGTGCGCTTGACATACGCTGTATTCCCTCACTTTTCTTGCATGTGTTTTTATCAGAACAACGTAAATGCTGAGACAGGCATAGCAGTTATGCCTGATGATAGCCATTCCTTGGACACTGCTGTACCACATGTTGGCGTCCTCTTCTTACATGTAGCGCTTGTGAGTATACTCAACTTTTCTCATTGATCACGGCAGGTAATTTTATTTTTGACCTTGCAGTGCTGAGAGAGAGATAGAGAGAGATGAATAAAAAGGACGAGATAAGGAATGGAAAGGTAGAGAGAACGAGGTGTCTCCACTTCGAAATCCATCTTTCCAAGGATGGATTCCCTACTGAGACCCTCAGGCTTTGTCCTCCTTCCAGCCCCTTTTGTGTGCACATGTGTGTGTTTGAGTGTGTGTCTGTCAGGTAGAGAGAGTCAGTGGTTTCAGTCTTGTGATCAGCCTCTGGTGTCAGTCTAGTCGACTATCATCACAGCCCCATCCCCCACTCTGTCTACTCCACGCGTGTTGACAGCGGGCCCCTGAGGACAGTCCATGAACTTCACTGCAATGTGTTTAGGAATACTGAGCTAGAAGCTACAGCTTGTGCCAAAAACGGACCAATAAAAGCCCAGCCACAATGTCCATATTTGATGCCCCAGTACAGTTGTCGAGCAGGGACACCAAATCTGTGATTAGCCACTGTATCCAAATCAAACTTTTCTTTCACCACGGATACACACAAAGCTCTAGCACATGTATTGGCAGGTACGTGAGATTATAATGCTGGTGTTTATTTTAGCTTTTCAGACCTCAGCTCTTCTTGGTGCACTTCTCTGCTACAGGCATAACGAATAATTGATCTAGACCAAAATATCAATTGGATAACCAACAATTGAACCAAATTGATTGAAAAATAAATGATCGATCTATATCACTGCATTTCAGATAGGCCCTTATTTTTTACAGTCCTACCAGACACCAGTTTCACATGTTCGCTCCAGGTGCGCACCTTCCAAACAATGCTACCATTTTTAACTTGTATTTAAGGTCCAGCCTCTGAGAGCAGTGGAGCCCAGCTTGACGGCTGGAGATACAAAGAAGGAGGTGATTTACAGCGATTCCAGCGAGGACTCTGACTTCAGGGACAGACAGGACGCAGCAGGTAAGGTCGAGGGAGGGAAAGGTAGATGAAGAGGCAGAACAGTAAGACCAAGAGCCAGGATATTTTCACATTTTGTACTGTGAATTGTTGATTTACTTCAGTCAAAGCAGAGGTGATTGTAGGAAAAACAAACAGAGAGGTTTTGGTCAGTTTATTTAGTTTTTTATTTTGTCTTTTGCCAAGGATGAGCTAACAAGGCAATTACGCTTTTTGTTTGGTATAAGAGAGAAAGCTGAACTCAGAAGGTGTACAGTAAGACTGTATGTTTGTATTTAGTAACAAAAATAAGTGCGAGGATATTTTCCTTTCTTGACATTTCTTGTTCTAAGAGAATTTGCAAAAGCGGTAGTGATATTATGTTACAGGATAATCCGGGGTTATCTGGTTAGGCTAATTGCAGTAGATATTTCTGCAACACAATTTATAAATATCCTACAATAATAACGTCAACATGCTGTTTCTTTTAGTTCACTTTTTGAATGCTTGAAGGAGGAACATACAACCCTGACATACAGAGTTTAAATCATGTACAGCAGTTCAAATTCAAAACAAAGGGGAGAGCTGTCTCCCACGCCCCCTCCTCCTTAGACTCGAAGGGCACCCGAGTTGCCAGGACAGCTCATTTTAATAAAATAAATATCTTATATGTTGCATTAAACAAAAATTACGGACAAAATCTCTGAAATTGCGCCTTAAAGATTTATGCTATTTGTAGTAGGCTGGTCTCCAGACCTGCCAATAAGCATCTGACAGCCGTCTTTTTTCCAAATAGAAAGAAAATAGAACAGAAAAATGCTAGAGAGGTAAAAATGTAGTCGGATAAAAACACTCTAATGTGTTGCTGTACCTTTTCTACCAATACAAGTGCAAAAAACATTCTGATGACTGAATCCTTTCTGCTGCCTAATCAACATATCCAAGGATGGAAGACTTACAGAAATGCACTTACAGAATGAAGCCAAGGACAACTCTTTCAACCTATGTATAGCATATGAGTGTGTCTCACCTGCCATTGTATGTGGCTTTATTGTATACAGTAACCATTTTAAACAATATTTATGGTGCATATATGTATTACATTGGATCTCCTGCCTTTTATCCTAGATGCACATCTTCTTTTGAGGGGTTTCAAGGGGTTGATTAAGGAGTCAGACAATGGAAATATGTGTCTGACTCCTGTGTCATAAAACACCAAGTTACTGAGGTACATACCAGCAAACATAGGGACTGTCCTCAATGGCAAATTGATATGATAAGCTTGTGTTAAATGCATCTGTAGCTGTTCTGAACCCAAACAGTGTAAAGCACTCCAATAGGTTATCATGGAACTTACAAGCAATACACTCACCCATCTCAGTACCTGATAATTTGAGTGTGCTGTTTGTTACCAGTGTTCAATAGTGAGATGGGCAAGATGTCTCTTATCACATTTTATATATTGGCTCCCTTCCTAGAATTGATCGATGGCTGAAAATAGTATGCATTAAACTTTGGACGTGCACTTTTGTTTTTTGTTTTTTATCCTTAGGTTAGGCTGGTTCCCTTGGTTGTTCCTGTTTCTCTCCTACAGTTTGGACAGGAGGCGTGGCTGGCTCTCTGTCCCTGTCTGGAAAACAACGACTGCGGCGTAGCTGTCTGACATCATAAATCAGCCGACTTTCAACATAATCCCAGCTATTGGTTCAGCTTCAGTGTCAGAAAATTCAGTCTTGTTTGTAGTGACGGATCTTACTGTTGATCTGGACATTTCTTGTTAGGAACCTTTTAATGAACCATCATTAAACGAGTTTTATGTTGTTACCTTTTTTAGTGTGCGACCTTGCCACCTGTGTTGCCTTCCAGAGATAAGGTCCTCCGTAATTACCTCTTGTTTGGACTGTAAGCCAGTGCTATTTATTAACTAAAACATATTTGAACAATGACTCTTGTTACAAACATCGTTTTGTGGAAAAGACTTGTTTTTCACAAATGGATTCTGCCCATTTCCCATTTCCCATTTCTCTGACATAGTTGGTCCAGTAAAAACCCAAACCTTAACAGTGTCATGATAATATGATGGGAAATAAGCTATATTGGTCTACATTACTGCATCGTGTAACTTTTTGAACAGCTTTATTTTCATACGCCTTTCCCTCCTTTCAGTCCTGTTTTCTCCTAATTACAATTTTTTTCCCCAGAAAATGTGCAGTCAAATTACTTTTAAAGACGCAACCTAAGTAGGAGTAATGCAATAAAAAATAATTAACAAATCAGATTTTAGAAATTATGTTGAATTGAGCTTCTTTCTGTAGTAATTTTGTGCTTACTTGAGCTCACTGGGATGATACGTGTCAGAATGCAGGCCGCTGTGGCTCAGGAGATGAGTGGGTTGTCCAGTAATTTGCAGGTTTGGCCCTTCGGCAGGAATTCCAAATTGGCAGTTTCATCAGTGTGTATGACGAGTGTGTATGAACTTCTGCCATGTGTGTATGAAAGGGTGTCTTGTAATACAATTTATAAGCCATTTTGAAAACGGCCTTAGGGCTTACACATTATGCATATTCAAAAGCCAGCACATGCCTACTCAAGGCTGAAGAGTCAGGGAATATTTTATATTATTATATTGTATCATGAGATAGTGAAAGAAGCAACAAATATATTTTGCCCCTTTGCTGGACACATTCATTCCTGTTTCCTTATGTGAACTTATACTGAGTCAATATGTACAGTAGAGACAGTTGAAATGTGGAAACACCAGTCAGAAACTTAAAGATCCTTTGAGGTCATTCACAGTTGAGTGGTACATATTCCCAATTCTCTGCTTCTACATTTACTTCACTTCACTCTCTCCTCTTTTCTACATAGTTTTTTTGTTTTTTTTTTCCAGCTAGTCTACAGAGAAGGTTCATGACACCTCAAGGACTTCTTCACATCCACGACCTTTCTCCACTCTCCCACAAACATTTGTAACCTCACTGATTATACGCCTCTCTTTGTGGTCTCTCCAGATGAAGTGTCCTCCGTCTAACCTCACCAGAATCTCGATTGGAGTCTGCAGAGCACCTAGTTCAAATACATGTCTGTTCTCGGCTTTGCTGTTTCATGTTTGCTTTGGTTCCTCCAATTCTTTCTTCAGTTCTTATATCTATTTGAGAATTTTACAGAAGATTCCATCCTTTACTTCTTTCTACTCACACCTGGAAGCTGTCAACATTTAATACAATGTAAAAAACAATGTTTTGTTGACCTTACATAAAGGTCAGAGCATTGCAGGACACAGAGTACAAAAGCTGAAGGGGATTTCATGTTTTTGGAAAGGACATTTGTGAAAAATGGAAGCAGGGTTTTGGGTCAGAGCAGTCTTTCTTTCTTTGTCATTCTGTTGCCCTAAATGCTCTGATATCCTGTCCTACGGGGCTTAAAGGCAACTTTACTAACTCTCAGCTCAGCCTGAGAACCAGTTTTACAACATGCACTATGAACATTGCATGGCAGTTTAAGTTTGGAGCCCCTAATGTGCCACAGTGGGAACTTTCTTCTTGAAATGTATTTCCATGCCCTTACAGTTCAACTGTAACTGTCTGGAACTCATTTTCTTGGCTCTCCAGAGTTGTACAAAAAACTGTTGCTTGTCTGCACTCTCATATGTTTTAGTAATTTGATAAAATACAGTGAAATGCCAAAATCTATGTAATGTTGACATGCTTCGTCTCCGTGTTATTGGCTGTAATCATTATAAGTGCAACCCACTCTTTAGTCATATATTAACGTTAACATGCCGTTTGAAAAGATTTATCTTGGACATATTTTAAACCTTGATTGTCCTGGGGTGGCAGTATCCAATACCCCTTATTATGCTCTGTTATACCAATAATACTTGAAAGATAGTACACCCTGTTAGTACTTGTTGAAAGCAGAATGGCACTGATGCCGCATTATCGTTGTCAGGAATTGAGACACCTGAGAATCTCGTAAAACTTTTGTGAATCTGGTAGAACTTGTATTTAAAATAAATAGGCTAGTGAACAGCATTACTCATTATAAGTGTCTCTTTAAAATTTGACTTCTACTTCTTAGCTACTTAATGTCATGGTTATGGATTTGTGTATTGGTTTTCTGTTCTTGGGTTTCTCAGTTTATTATTTAGGGAATTTGTGTTTAAATGAATTTTCATGGCTCTGAGTTTGTAGTTTGTTTCATGTTTTACTTTGTAGGGTCGTTGTTATCTCCCGAGTTACTGTTTTGTAGCATTTGACTTGAGTTTCTAGTGTTTAGTGTTTTACTCACATTGGCAATAAATAACTAGAACTGATTCCTTTCTGGCTGCACTGTCTGCCTTTGGGCTCAAACCCTGTTCCAGAGTTTATTAAACACAACAATTATTTCTTTATATGATGTTGTTGAGGAACAGCCATCATTACTTTTCAAAATTGTCCAAGTCACTGTAATGGTACAATATAATGGTTGCTGTTCTCACAATTATCAGTGCAGCACTGACTAATGTAATAAGACACCTATTCCTATTGGAAGACACACAATGAAAAACAATGTGAAAGTTTGGTGAAATGTATGTATCAAGTTGTTCAGTTTTCAACCACATTGTCATACAGTTGAGCTTTGAGTACAAGTGTATATTTTCACTTCTCCAATCCATTGAAACCTACACAGAAGTAAAAGCACAGTGTTAGATTTAGTGCACCATGCCCTGAAAATGTTGCTGCATTGACAGAATAACGAGTGGCAGGGTATGGTTGCCTGTAATAAATGACAGAATGTCTGTGTGCTGTTGAAATTGTGGTAATTTCAGAAATTTTTGTTGTAAATGATACTCTACATAAGAGCTTAGTTTTGGGGTAACAATAACAATATAACACAAAACACATCTTACCCCAAAAATTCATCATTCAAAACACTTTTTCTTTGGCTTCTCTGCAGCCACAGAAATGTGTGAACCCTGCTCTACCACTGTGTGCACCACTTTACATATAGCATAGTGAGTTTGTGTCTTTCCTGTCAGTCTTCACCAATGATATTCAGTAAAGCAGAGATGCCGTGAGAATAGTCTGTGCCTTCTCCCCATTGCCCCTCAAGATATGCACACACAACAGCTCACCCACCTCTTTAATATGTGGTAAGACACTGACAGTGTTTTTTCTATGTGGCAGCTGTTGCCTCAGATGCAGGAAAGTCTATGAGGCCAACTTGGGCCACTAAGCCACTGATTGGTAAACAAACTGAGAAGTGCACCTACTGTAGAGTAATTTGGACATCTCGAGATATCAGGACCTATGCTTAAGTACTGTTTATGGGTCAAGCAGCAATTAGATCAATGTTAGCTACTTCACTAGTAAATGGTTCCACGCATTCGTCATAAACTGTACACAGAAGATCAGGGTGAACAAGAAAATCATTACTGCTGCCACCAGAGATGCATCGGTTCAGCGTCCTGTTCACCCTCTGCACTAATGAATGCATATGGAACATGGGTACATTTTGTGATGATACATATAATGTATCCTCAACCTCATTTCTGACACATCAGAAACTGCTGTAATACAAACATTACATTCAGAACTTTAGTGAAAAACACTTTCTCTCTTAAGAAAACAGGAACTCATAAAAATTCATTTCGGAAAGCCCAGACTGACTGTTTACAATACCTGGGCAAACACATTGGAAGGTTTTCCCATATGCCAATTTATTTTTGGCAGCTTGCCACAACATCAGCATTGCTCATCATTTATTATTTATTATTATTTTTGGAGCTGTGCACTCTCTTCGCTCTGTCTTGAAAACACATCATGTGTCTCTCTCACACACGTGATCGGGCGGGTTGCTCAGGTGTATTAACGGGTGCAACTATGGCGAACTGCAACTATTACAGTTGGGACTTCAGCTCAACCAAAGCACAGCCAGACACAGCAAAAAGCAACAACAGCGCCAAAGGTTTTGCTCAGGAAGAAGGAGTGGGCTGCCTGGTAGCTGTTTAGGACAATGGCAGGTTTCTAGGTGCAGTATATTAACCCTGGTGGAGGGCAGCAAGCACCACACAAGACTTACAAGTAATGTTTCTGACTTCTTAAACCTGCATCGATAGTAATGGATAATTGTCATTAATTTGTTTCATTATATTAACCATCCCTTTAGATAAGTTATTTAAGGCTATCAAACCCAGCATTAGCCCAGGGGGATGACGTGTGAGTTGAATAAAGTAGCCAACTCCGGCAATTCGGCCCAGTTTTTTCACAGGCAGTCATTTGCAGGTAGTTTTGATAACCGTCATCTTTTAAGAGCATTTCAACATTTCCTCTCATTATGACAATTGCAGTACTGGAGCTGGTCTTCCATGTTTTATTGTTAACTGATTATTTGCAGAAGCTATCCACCAGAGCATTTGTGAATAGCAGATCAGGAGCAAGCAGTGAACGTGAGCGGAAGGACTTTGGGGTTTTTTTTTTCTATATTTATTTTTTGAGGCGCGATGAGGTGTCACCTCATCACTCACTCCATCCCACTCCAGTAACACTCATGCTGTGCGTCTTAGTGGCATACAACTTCCTATGCAGGGTTGTGAGTAAATCAAGACATAAGTGGACCCTCTGTGTATCCCTCGCCACTGCTCCCAGGCATGGAAACACCAAAGGGATGTCAAGAACTAGCTACGATGGAAAGACCTCCTGTTACATTGCCTTGCCGTGCATATATCAGGGCAAAAACATACAAAGGTGTAACGTGCACGTTCTGTGCCTGCCTGGGAGCAAATACCTTTCCATACCTGAAGGGGGCAGTATTGTGTACTAGTATTGTATATTTTAGTACAGTATATTTTGGGCAAACCTCAGTATCTTAAATCTTAGACTTCAGGTTGTTTTAATTTCAGTTGTAATGTATTTTACATTTAGCATTTCCTTTTGAAGCTGAATTTGAAACATAAAGAAGCTGATTGCATCCTTGAGTGTTGTTGTTTTTGTCAGACACTGCTTGATCTAATTAAGTGTGTCATGTCCATCTGTGCCCACACACTGTGGCCACCAAAAGAAGTATGTGTCTCTGTGAAAAGGAAATTGGTGGAGAAAGGGGGAAAAAAAGAAACAAAGATGGAAAGAAAACACATGGAAGTGGCAATGGAGACTCTTCAGTTGTGTAGTTGTTTGGCCAACAAGAAAAGGGGGCACGTTTAACAAGGGGAAAACACAAATGCAACATCTGTCTCCTCTTTGCACCTTCAAATTAAGACAAACGTATACAGTACAAACGCTGGATACATTCCAAAAACAGTTTGGAGAAAGTCCTGTAGTGTTGGTGTCAATTTTGGCCTCAGCAGAGAAACAAAGCTGCTCATCCCTTTTTGTGATCAATATAGACTAAGACTGAATAAGTAATTCAAGTAATTGAATGCAGCAGCATGGGAGTGATTTATTGTTTTTTGTTTTGTTTTTTTTTTTTAAACCAAAGGCATTATTTTGTTCACTTAATGATTTGAGATGTCAGCTTGCATGTCCCCTCAGCATGGTTCTCTGTCCTGGCTAACTCGGAGGTTACTGCCTGTCTGATTGGCTGGCCAAAGTGTGGAGGAGAGTGGGCCAGAGGCAGAGCAGGGAGGCACAGATAACAGACTTATCACCAGGTGAGAAACAGAGAGACCGGGAGCCTCTTTTCCCAGACACTGGGTAAACTGGCAGCTTTTTTTTTTACTGAAATTGCCAACAACATTCCCTGTACCTTGCAATTTCAGTTTTAACCATATTGTCATTGCTTTTTTTTCCCTTTTAATATGTTTGCGACTACATGATTTCAACATTTTAAATTGTAACTCTGATTAGCAAGTCCACATTAATTTCAAAATTTTGTGTCAGAGACTTGTTGTAGAAGGCTGTCCATGCTTTAATATGCACCATGAAAGCTCTTCACCAAATTTGGCAGTTATTATAGATTAGGGAGTTTTAGGTGTCTAGCTGTACGCAACAGATAAGCGTTTGTCTCACTGCTGTCATGTAAATAAACTGTAAACAGGCCTGTTCTCTCTACTAATCCCAATACAAAACACTGCTGCAGTTCCTGTTTCTTGCCTGCCTGTTCCTGACCAGAGCCTGTTCCCTGATTCGACTGCCTTTCTGTCTCTTGCGGGCTTCTCTTCTCCTTGCTCACTGATTACCTGTTGCTCAACTCTTATCTAGTAGACAACTGATTGCGTTCAGCTGCTCTGTCTGCACTTGTGCCTCTAAGTTCACTTCTTTGTGCAGAACTCCTGCAAGAGGGCCATTCACTGTAAATTATTTAAAATAGAGAGTCCTGAAAACATAGCAATGTTGCAAAAATGAAGTTATAAGGGTTTAATGTCTCTCTCAAAACACAACATTAATTTTGTGTTCTCTGTGTAGAGTTACGGCAAACAAAACTGGCCTACTTTTTATTAAATAAAAAGGGCAAGGTTAAATATTACGTATATATGTTTTTTTTTTTAATCAAAAAGGAATAGCAAATTATTGCATGCTTACGTTTATATTTTAATTAAAAGAATTTGAATATCAAAAGTTAAGGTTTGATTTTTTTTTTATGTCATTATACCTCAAGGTATCCCAATGTATTTGGAAGCAGGATCAGACAACAAAAAGTGGGTTCCCTCCAAGTGCTCCAGGTGATCCAGCTTCCAGTCCATCCTGTATAGAACAAGTGTTGATAGATGATAGATAGATAAACATAACAAGGACTAATTTTTTACCGAATAATACATAATTGATGTTGATTAGGTGTCATCTAAAATGAATTATTTGTGTAAAAATGGTGCAGTATCCCATACTTAGCATCTGAAACGGGGTTATGGGTTTAAAACGTGGGTCAGTGGTTAAATGAATTCTGAATGAAATCCAATGAAAAACACTAGGTATTTCAATTGAAGGATGATATACTTAGATGTTCATCTTGCCAGATCACAAGAATGGAAATGGCATGACTCCAGGTCTTCTTTATCTTGATCTTTGTACACACTTTCCAAGCATTTTCAGACAGCAATGTCTCCATAATGAAAGGATGAGATAGGAGCTGGGATTATAGTTCCTGACATTCACAAAGGTCAGCACTTCATCCATCAACCCTTCTATACACCTTCCCTTGTCCAGGTGTCCCTTCCCGTATCGTTCAATCTATAAACATCCCAAGACAATGAGTGCACTCTCTAGATCCTCAAGTGCTGTCATGGTAACAGCAGATTAACAAAAATGAAGAATGCTACCAAAACAACCTGACAAATTTGGTGATGCTCCTGCCAAACAATTCTCAAAAGCAACAGGTAAAGAACTAATTCAAGCCAATTCCAAGTGTGGTAAAAAAGCTAGTGGAGCAAAAATAGCTGAAAAATTTATTGCAGGTTCTGATAAAGATGTCTCAACACAAAGGGCACTACAGCTTGTTGTGTTCAGGGCTGCACAGCTTTAGACCAGAGTGCCCACGCTGATCATTGCTGAAAGCACCTACAAAAGCCACGTAAGCATCAAAGCTTGACCATGGAGCGATAGAAAAAGTTTCTTAAATTCAATGTTTTGCGAGTACTTACAGTGTTTTTTATTGAGCTAGTATGTGATAACTTCTAGTAACTTTTTCATTCATTCATTCATTTTCTACCGCTTATCCCGTTAGGGGTCGCGGGGGGGGGCTGGAGCCTATCTCAGCATCTTGGGGCAAAGGCGGGGTACACGCTGGATGAGTTGCCAGTTCATCGCAGGGCTGACATATGGAGACAAACAACCATCCACACTCATACCTACGGGCAATTTACAGTGACCAATTAACCTAACCCCCAGATTTGCATGTTTTTGGAATGTGGGAGGAAGCCGGAGTACCCGGAGAGAACCCACGCAGACACAGGGAGAACATGCAAACTCCACACAGAAACGTCCTGACCCAGAATCGAACCCAGGACCTTCTTGCTGTGAGGCGACAGTGCTAACCACTGCACCACTGTGCCAAAGCGTAATTCTTTGTTCAGCGTACCTGTTTTAGGTTTCTGAAGATTTTCCTTTGTCATGATTATGGATATGGACACGTTCATATTTGCCTGTTAAAATTACTGTATACTTGTCTTAGAAGATGACCCATATCAACCGTAGTTATGATCAATTCCTCCCCAGGATTTTGTTTGACATTGAACTTTTGATATATACATTGTCCAGCTTATCATACAAAGGTATGGTGAGTTAGAGCGTTAGGGATCTTGCATGTCATTGTGCATCTCTCAGTGAAAATTATGTTGGTTTTGTCTCAGTTTACATGAATCACCCTCTTCCACTCTTGCACATGGGGCTGAAAGGATGAGTCTAGAACGGCTTCACCTGCTCAGTCTGAGTTCGATTTTCAGCAACACCTTCTAAATCCTGACAAATGAGACGGGCCTTCAATGGTGTCTCTTATATTTGAAAGTTGATTTAAAGTACTCTGAAAATGTATTGATGGTTACATATCTTCTTTGACTTGCTTTCTGATCAGGAATCATAAAAACCCACATTCTCCAAAACATAAATGTCATCCCAGGAGTGCGAGGTGTTGAGATGAGTTACGTTCGATGATATTTTTTCTCACATAAGAGATATATGATGCCAAATCCTATATAATGACAGTGCTCCCAATGATATTGTACAAGAGTACATTTTCTTGATAGCAGCACCCTTGTGCACGGTAAAGGTCAACAGCTACACAAGTTTAGGTAAAAAAGATCAGAGAGTTGGCCTATCACAATCAGGCTCTCATCATTGTGAAGCCAAACATATTGACACAATTCTTTAACACATTCACATACACACACACACACACACACACACACACACACACACACACACACACACACACACACACACACACACACACAGTAACAAGGGTGTCATGATTTATATTCAAAGCAAGAACCTGCCAGGATCACTTTTATTTCAGCAATTAATATAAAAACTAAAATTATTGCATACCTAAATCACTGATTTATCACTGCAATAATAATCATACAGAGAAAATAGAAGAGTAAAAAAAAAATTACCTCAAACAATTTTTTTTTAAGATGAAAAGGTACCTGAGTGGTCATATTACACAAAAAAACACTAACACGTGCACACACCACCACACATTCACCCCCAAAACTGAATTAAATAGTGGCTTTTGCTGTAAATGTCACTATGCATCATGGCTGTTTCAAAGGTGGACTTTTTTCCTGACAGTTAAAGACCTTCTGGCTGAAAAGAATACCCCAAAAGCATGTTGTTTTGTTTTCTCCATGGTAACTCGTCCCAATCTATATACTGTAATCCACCTTGAAATATAAGGTACTTGATCGCGTTTGAGGTTTGGCAATAAACAGCCCTAGCTTTCTCCACTGAGATTCGTGATGTACTCTAGAACATAAAGGCAGCCAAATAAAGACTGGCTGGGCAGACAAAAATGGCTCTACTTTTCTTCTTACACCAATTGAAGAGTGTAAGAAGCACAGATGGAAGACAGCCACTGAAAAAATACATTCCAGAGTTAACCAAAAAACATTTTAATAATGGTCTTTTTTTTGCCACAGGCCAAGCCAACACCTGTTCAGCGTGGTACCCTTGACTCAAGTGCATTCTGAAATACTAGTGGGCGTAACATGATGCTAATGAACCACCCGTTTTTCACACAAACCTTCTGCGTCTGTGGCCAATCCATTGATGCAGCTAGTTGCAAAGAGGGCATCTGTTCAGTCCAGTGAGAATTTCTCCTGCTGGCCCATCCATGATGTCCCACAGAGTTCAGAGCACTTGTATTACGATGATGTCAGAGATTTTTTAATTGCTTTTCTTGGCATGTTTTACAGAAATATTTCCAAATGTTAGACTTCAGTGGATCAGAAATTCACAGGAGCCAACATTTTTATTGCAATCGTCTGCCAGCCCTTTCCCCATCTTATATTTTACACCCACTGACAATCCTATACAACATCAAATCCAAGATCATAGATGGGGTCAGCTAAAAGACATTTAAAACAGCTCACTGGCCTCAAGAATACTCCGAGAACTACACTCCTCAACAAACCACAACACTATAATGAAGAACCACAAGACTTTTATAACTGGTAATCTAATAATACCATATTACGTGACACTGCCTTATTTGACCATGTGCTCACTGGTCATGCTTACCATAGAGATTATTTTGCTAATATTATACCACCTCCCACAGCCTACACACTGTTTGGATTTGCCAAGACTTAGTTAGCTTTGACCCAGCTAAGTTGTAAAACTAAAATAATTTGGTACAGCCAGAGTCTCTTTTGCGATTAAAAATGAATAATGTACTGAATTTCTTTTTAGGGTGTCGGTCACAATGTAACAGTGGCTCAACATTGAACAAGACCATGTGCCAGCAGGGTTTTGTCTAAAAAATAAACATAACAGAAAGTCAGAAAGTACCTCATTGACTTAGCAGACAATTTAAGTTTGAAGGGAAAGTAAAAAGCACGGTCTGCGGTTCTCCTGACAGACACTTGCAGTCATCGTGTTTAAAATGATGGCGGTGAGGTGACTGAATTTGCACTTCCACAGTCTTGTCCAAATACAGAGTGGGGAGTAATAAGCTCAGAGTTAAAGCTGCAGCACTAATACTGACAGATTTGTATGCAAAACTCTTGACTATAGTTTGTAACGTTAGTATAGAGTACAGTTAATTCTATACTTTCTAAATTTCTTCAAAGCCAAAAGTTTAAATCATTTAAATTTGCTTGTGTGTTCTATGGTGAAAATTGTTTTTCAGTTGTGGTAAAAGTATGCTACAATGCTGCACGGAGGGTCACGTTGGTTGGAAAACTAATGTAAATGTACATTAGGTTTCCAACCAAAGCACAGATTTTATCTAAATTTTGAGAGAATCATGCAAGAGAAATTGTGAATGAATGAATGAATGAAAACATGTGCAAGTCTTTGTTTGTAAGATGTATAACTATAGTGACACTAGTTTTCCTTGTGGGTGAAATAAAACAATTGCAGAGGAAGACAAAAAGACACGTAACATGTTAAAAGAGCACCAGTCAAACAGTTTGACTTACAACCATTTGGAGAAAGTCACATTCACACATCTGCTCATAGATTTGATTTTTTTTTGGATGTTGCCCTTTTCATCTCCTTAGTGGAGCAGAATTTTCAGTAGAAGTTTAAGTTTCATGCATTATGCACACCAAGGGAGTTTGGGTGGGGGTTGCAAGAAGACATCGATATGTGAGTGGTTTCCACCTCTTAGCTGGTACTGCTCTGGCATGTGTGTGAATGGGTGGATGTGACAAATGTTGCAAAGCGCTTTGGAGAGTCAGTAGACTGAAAGGTAAACATTACATATATACAGTATACAGTAAATGCAGGTCTGAGTACATTTAACAACTCACATATAAGTTCCTGTATCTGTCCCACTGGTTGATTTTACAATCGCACTATTTCCTTCTTTGAACTGACAGTCTTGACTCCTATGGCCACTGCAGGCTTTTGTCACTTATATATGTACAGTAAACATATTGTTATATGCGGTTCTTACTTTCTTGAAAAGACACACTCAACTTTTGCTGCTACAACAACTGCTTCCTTTTTTTTCCTTTTTTTTTTTTGCAGGGTTTGGCGGAAGGTTATATACTACATTAAATTCATTCAACAGCTTAAGACTTTTGTGTTTTAATTTGTCTTCATAGCCCCGGTTTTGAGCATGAGATTTAATGATTCCCCACAAACGCAACCTGCAGGAGAGACAAGTGAATGAAGTAAAGATAAGTGTCTATTGCAGCAGATGATTAAATCTTGTCAGAAAGTCTTTGGCACTGGGGAAATTTTGTGATAGAGGGGCTGCTGTCTTCAGACACGGCAAGATAAATTCCCCCATGAGTCCACACTTTGGTGACGGTAGCCGATAACTGAGACTGATGATGCTGATGAAATGATGAAGCAGGTGAATCTGTGATGGGGATGCAGAGGCCTGTGTATACCGGCGGCATAATCGTACTAAACTTAGAGGGAATTACTTTTAAAACGACCCCGAATCTATGTTGTTGTCAATGAAAAGAAACTGCTACATTTATAGATGATTTAATATATTTTGAATTCTAAATCATTACTCCTCAAGATTTTTTTTCCCTGGAAGCAAACAATTACGCCATTTCAACCGAGCCCTCGCTGCAATGCTTACAGAAGATTTGTTAAAGAGCCTGGAACTCAGGTGCCTTTTCGAGGACTTTATCTAAATTTAGCAATTTTCTGATCACGTCTGATCATACTTTAGTATCAGCTTGGAAACTTTGAGACATCTGGGTTTTTTTTAAGTGCTTGTCCACCAATTAGTGGCTGATCCAAACATCTCTGTGTGCACAAGCAGTGTACTAAGAATGAAAAAGCATTCTTACTGCTCAAATCCTCCACTTCTATTGATCAGCAACTGAAGTAATATGATAAGAGGGTAAATGTAACAAAAATATGTTGGTTTCATAGCTATTTGGCATAAATTATGCCATGCAATGAATAAGAGCATAAACATGTTGGGACTTTGTATTGAATTGTGATTATTTTTTTATACTAGAATGGGGTTTTTTAAGCCAAATTTTAGCCAAAAGAAAGCTTGTTTATTAGTGCTTTGTGTGTTATTTCAGTTAAAATCTGTGACACTCAATTTCTGTTTTGTTTTTCTTTTGTATCTATAGTATCTATCATTTTGTATACACAAATATTACAATAGATTAGGTTTTCCTGCAATTGGACATGTAATTAATTGTAATTAATGTAGTTAATGTGCAACAATTTGAAACGATTCCTAGAATTATATGTAGTCCCTAAAACATAGAGGCACATATTTTTGGTGTATTTTATCAGTGCAAAAGCTAATATCGAGGAAATGAGAGAGTCAACGGAGAATACAGTGTGAAAAAAGAAAACCAACGCAGAGATATATGATGACTTCCTGTGCTAGCTTTCAGAATAAAATACATACAAACTTTATAAAACCACAAACTACGAATTGTGTTGATGCTTTGTTCTAAGCGATTGAATAATGAATCTTTTTCTACCAAACATAAGATTTCGATTTAGAATTTAAACAATTAATGATATTAAAAAAGAGATATTTTGAAGGGGCAAAATCGGAAGTAGCTGGACCAATGGCAGGCATGGCGTTTTGTAAACAAACAGTGGTCTCAGGTGCCTTCTGTGTGAAAGAGGTGGCTTGTGTAAATAGTGTGTAAGTGCCTGTTGTAAGTGTGTAAATGCCCATTGCAAAAGTGTGTGTTCGTGTTTGTGTGTATGTGCAAGTTTTCAGTTTGTTACATCCCAAACGGCCTCCCATAAATGATATAATGAGAAAATATGTCTTTCCGACAGAACTTTCACCAGGTCTTCATCTGAAGTACAAAAGAACAGTTAAAATGTTCACGAAAATGCAGAAAACAGAAGCTCACGCTGGATGGATAATCCATGAAATGAATTCCACAATTCAGCACACTCTTGGCTGCAGCCATTTTGTGGATCATTGGATGTCCATGACGGCTCTCAAATGATCATATTGTGCTCTAAGGATGGATATTCAGAATCTGGTCAAGCAATAATGTTTTCTACACTGCAGAATTTTCCCAGCTCGTAGAGTTTGTCACTGACAAAAGTTTATCACTATTCAAATCTCTTCTCCTGGTCAACTAACTCTTCTTTCTGAGTCTTTTCCCATGCTGCAGACTGCAGACCCTGCAGACTTTAAATCATGATGTGGGACATTCTTGTTTTTAATTTCCAGACCTTGACAGTCCTTCACCCACACTCATTAGAGAGAGGGCATGTGCACAGCCAGAATACTGATGTACAAAATTCGAACAGTCTCAAAAAAGAGGAAATACTTACTTTCATGCCAAAGAGGGAATTCTAATGATAGACCGGATGCCAAGGTTGTCAACATACTAAAACTATATACACGGATTCTCGAATTTAATTTTCTCTATGAATCCAACTCTCCCAACTTAATAACTGCCAAAAATGGTATTTTTTTGATAAAAGGTAATGGGAAAATAAGTTTTGTCTAGTTGTAGCAGAGGCACAGCTTCTTGAAGCCTTGCTGGCTGAAAGTTTCATATTAGATGGTGTGTGTGACTGTGATCTCCTGGCACTCCTCACGCTCACTTGCAAAGTGATTCACAGACACTCGAATGCTTTTTATTAGTTATTGACTTCATCAACCTTTCATATTTTAAGATATACTTCAGTTATCAAACGTGTGAAGTCAATTCTCCACTGTGCCCAAGTTTACTCATCAGTTCCTGTATGTAAAAGAGTCATTTATTTATTCAGCTGATACATGTTTTGGTGTATTTTTGTTATATGCACATTCACACCCGAATATACCCATAAAACATTCAAGCTTCTCACACGTCTCTGTCACTGTTCCTCCCTTCTTATCACACTATAACTTCTCCTCCCTCTGTCTCTCGCTCCACACTCACACCTGTGCTCATTTTTCCCTCCTTACTCAAGCCCAGTAAACACTAACTCAACACAATACCTTGCACTAATTCCTGTGAAATGTAAATCCCAAGGTTTTGCAAAGATGTGGACACTTGAGGCAGAGTGCTGGGCCGCGTTGCATCGGGTTATCTTACACTTGAGCGCTGCGCTCCTGTTTGGGTGGATTCATGTTTCCAGCACAGCCTCGGGCTAAAGCGTTCCCATACTGACACAGTCCACTGATGGCTCCTTCGGTGTTATCAAACCAGTCAATATTTTCTCCTCATCTAGCCGAGAGAGTCCATGCTTGACCGCAGCAATAGAATATAATGTCTTGCTGTGGTGCTCAAAAAGAGGAGAGAAAAGAATACGGCTCAACTTCAGACATGAAAAGCAAACTGGAAGTATTAAATAAGGTGGTCTGGGACAACAGTATTTATGAGAAGTTTCACCAAATGTGATGAAAATGGACATTTAGTTCTTAAAAAATTTTATTTGGTATTTCAGGTAGCTCTAATAAATAGTAAATACCAGTAGGATTAGCACATAGCTGCTAATGTCCAACACAATCTTTCTTGTGGAGTCGAACTGTCTAATGTTTCTAGACTTTGATCTTCCTACTCTACCTTATTGCTTACCTTCACACATTTGGGACTGTAGGTCCAATTATGCTGGAATGAATCAATTTCCACAATTGAAGCTCTTGTGCTGCTGAGAGAGCTGAGCATCATCGTCAACCGAAAGGACAGAAGTAAAGTGAATAAGAAGGAACAGGGAGAGCAACAGCTAGGAAATAGTTGGGACGTAACACTAGGATAAAGGCTACATAACAAAATTTGAAAACATCTGAAAATACAGTAGATATCGTCCAAAAAAGTAATAATCACAAACAATATGCTTTGTGTATTGAGAGAGTTGCAGGCAATCAGGGACGGGGGTGTTTGATAAATTGATAAATAGCTGATATGTAGAATCCGAAAAATTAATGTTTGTAGACCTAAAATTTAAATGTGGGTCAAATTCTTTCATACAGGGCACAATTTTTTTTAATAGTAAATTAGTGCTTAACCGATGCACATTTGATTATTCAAAGCATCAAGTACCACAGCAGGGGTTGGCAAGGCCTCGGGCCCATTTCTTTCCAAGCCAATAGATGATCGATCATGAGATAATCAAAGACTAACTAAAGAAAAAAAAAAAAAAAAAACATCAGCCGAATCTTACTAAATTGCTCAAGTGTTTAGTCAAAAGCTTCACTATGTGCTGAGAATATCTATGCCACTATTGAGGCATTAATGGATACAACAGAACAACAAACATTTAAGCTTAAAGAGAAAACTTTGAAAAAGCCACAATCGTACCAATAACCAATTCAGTGGACTTTTTAGTAAGTTAAAGGCTTGTTTTAACTGAAGACTCAATATAGTTCAATTAAGTGTTGCTGCAAAGGATTTCTATGCAGTTTTTTCTAAATTCTAAAGAGGTCTTTCGGCGGGTTGGATAGAAACAAATTAAGATGTATTTGGACATTAAAGCTACAGTATATGTGGCGCTGCAAAACCAACAAATTAAATCTAATTTAAAAACAGGATAAGCGGTAGAAAATAGATGGATGGATGGATATTATCAAAATAACAATAATTAGTTAAATTGGTATCCAGTCAGCTGAGGGTAAATACACGTTAATTATGTGGCTTTTATGTTGATTTTTTTAACTTTATTGTACAGATGTTAAGTAACTATTCATTATAACAAATATAGCACCATTTATTTAAAAAAAAAGCTCAAATATTTAACAGAGGATAAAAGCATACAAAATAAAATAGATCATTTTTAATTGTAATTCGGTAAAACATTAAAAGTCAAGCACGCACAATAAAAACCGAAAATAGCTGAAACAAGCGATACTTTGACCAGAAACTACTAACTATAAACCAACTAAAAACAAGGTAGAACGTGAAGTAATTCCATTGAAATATAATAACAAAAAACACAACAATAATACAGTGAATTAAGTGTTGAGTGTTAATTGACAGCCACTTTGATTAGAAAATAACTTTCTTTGAAAACAGGTACTGCTCTATAAAGAAGCTAAATGACCACTTGTGTCTGAAATAAGCTTTTATTGGACTGTAATCCATCTAATTTGGTTGCATGGGAACTATTGAATGAAATAACTGTCATACCTTAAGTGATTGTCTATGAAGTGTGAAATAATCATTTGAAGTCATTTTAGCTGGTTCATTTGTTGATGAGCAACAGAAATTGAATGATACATGCAGCAACAATGTATGCATGAATTCATCATGAGTCATGCTTTAGTTACGCAGTAAATGAGTATAGAATTTGCACCCTTATTAGAAGCGGTACTGCTAGTACTACATAATACTACAAAGTACTAAAAATATTGTTAATAATTCTTTATCTAATTTTTCCCTGTTCTCGTAACTGCATCTGTGACTCTGAGTTAAAATGTAGACTCTCTATAATCAACTAATGTTTGCTGCTATCTGCTGTCAACAAAAAAACTGGACCAGTACTTGCATGTGTATTGTTACTGACCTGCAAAATCTGAAGTTTCACAGAGCTGCGACTGGGAAAGCTGCCAATTCATTCTCCTTGTAACGGCCTCATTTGTTTTCCTGGCATGCATTTAAGTACCATTTGTTCTGGCTTTAGGAGTTTTTAATTTGCACCAACACTGACAGATCTTTACAAATAAACAATTAAAGTTCATCATTAAGCATTAACCTGTTGCGATGAATTATTTTTAAATGATATGCATCATGTCCCGTTGGACATGTTCTGTGTTGCTGCTAGTGCCCCCCTGAAGAAAAAGCAGTTAACTAAAAGTAAAATATAAAATTCAATTCTTTTGTACTTGGCCTTGTGAAGTGATGGCTGTATAAAGTGTTTCTGAAAGCTACTGGTCGTATTTCACACCATTTCAAATTTTTGTCACATCGTCTAGAGAACACAGTCTTTAATCATCTTTAGTCTTTACCCACGAAACTGCATTTCTGTTGTCCTGAAGCGGCAGATAGCCTGCCAGCCTGGACATAGCAGTGTGTGAAAATCAAAAGAGATTTTGCTGCATGAAATCCAATCACAACAGCTGTCTTACTTTTGCCCATAAAGTCCAGGAAGCCTTATGGTTCTACAAGGGATCTGTGCACCATGTTGAAGCTACCAACAGGACTAAAGCTGTAAGGCACAATATGGCCTCTTAATAATGGTTAGAATTTATAGAACTGAGTCTGACTTGTTAATTATATTATGGTTGAATATAATGTCGTAATTCTGTTCTTTTATCTCATAAGTTCAGACAACGTTAACAGTTTCCCTTAGGAGCTACTATTTACTGTTTAATGATAATGGCACAATGATCACACATCACAATCATAATCCCAATCAGAATGATCTTTTGCTGAATATATCACATATATCCTGTACCTCATTGGCAGCTGGTGGTGAGATTGGGTGACTATAGATATTCTTGTCCTCAGGTAACCTGCGCTCTGGTTGATCACTAATTAATGGCGCCAAAAACTCGACCTTCTGTAATTTTCTCCACCTCAGTAATTATAAAGCAGATCTCAGTTGTCGGTGCATGCAAAGCCTCAAGCAATATGAAAATACAAAGAGTCTGTCTCTGGGAAGTGCCACACAAGACAGTGGGATTCTTGACGCTTTCTGATTCATGTCTTTGTCTTGGCAGCCTTTATTGATAAAAACAAAACAAAACAAAACAAAAAAATCCTTTTTAATGTAAAATTTGGGTCACAAGTTGATGCTCGAAAGAGGGCGGACACATTTATTTAAGTTAAAACAACAATATTGTTTTTACATTTTGATGCAGTCATTTAATTTCTAAAACCGGCATGAACAGAATAAACAAATTACCAGGATTAACCTTAAACTGACAGCATTATTGTTATCTGACCACAAAAATCTTTTCAGTTCCCTCATGCAAAAAGGCTTTAAGGCTTCCCTTTACTGTTAAAGACTAGTTGAGCTGTAATGGATTAGTGTTGGGTGAAATATTTACCTCAGTAAGAAGGTTAGGACGGGACATTTCAGACGAGATTATATTTTTGAGGAATGGGAGGAAGTGAGAAGAAAGTCAACTACTCAGTGTCATTAATGAGGTTTTTTCAAGAGCAATTTGACCCAAGGCTCTGGGTAAGGTCAGCTGCGACGTCGGTGTTCAGGTCTGCTTGCCTGTAAATGTCATTTATGCCTCCTCACAATGTATACATGGAGCATTTCAGCACTTCCCTCTCTCATTTTGCCTGCACATCTTCATGGACCCATGAGAAGTTAGCCTCGAAGTTCTCACACGCACATCATGCGGAACAAGAATATACAGACGGGCATTGACAACTATCAAGTGTTATTAAGACTGGTTCTCACTCCCGTCAAGGTTGGCGAGTGGCCTTAAATCTCAGACCAAACAATGCTCTTCTGACACCCTCTTCATTTTTGTAACATAGTTGTATTACATCCAGTCAGACTTTCCATGTGAACCTTGTTGACAAGCATTTCACAGAATTTGACTATTTGGGTTTAGGATTTTTTTTGACTTTTGGATCAATTTAGCCATCAAAACTTCTTTACTTGGTAAGGCTTAAGAGCTTTTTAGGAACAGCTGAGCACGCACAGGACATGGACCTTGTGACTTCGACTCTATTCAGCATTGTTCTTTACACTTAGAAGTAGAGGACCACTGAACAGGCTGCTGTTTTTGACATGCTGCAACAACATTTGATCTGAATTTAAGATTGAGTGCTGCTGAGGGCATTGGCTTATCAGTATGCAGATAAACATCACTCTATACCTAAATTCATACTTTGCAGTGATTTGAAACAGATGATTATTAATTAAATAGTCCATGTGGTATCAAATAAAGGTGCTGTGTTTTGTCTTTATTGTATACACAATTTTTATACGATTTTTTGTCTGATATTAGCTTGTTAAGAGGCCACCAGGAAAAGCCAAGGAGGCTTTGTATGGCGATAGTGGCCTCTCGGGAGGTGACCACTGCAAGAAAAACAGCAATTGAGCAACAACCTGAGCAGCAGATCAGTGGAAGGTGAGAGAGCCGGGGTTAAAGAAAGACAGGCAAGGAAGTAGATAAGTGAGAGTGGGACAGAGAGTACTAGTGCGAAGTTAAGCGCACACACTTACGCCTGCAGTTAAAGCCTTCACCTTGCCGTATTATCCCTGGCCTTACCCCCGTGGATGGCAAGAAATCCGATTTGCCAACTTTGGGAAGCTGTGTGTGACTGCCAATTACTGAGGAGAGGACTCCCAGCGGAGTCACCTCCTCACCTCGCAGCCCAAACATCTGCCTGTCAGACAGCCGAGGGAGGCAGGTAGGTAAGCCAGAGTGGTCAAAAACTGATCCAAGCTGTCTGCTCATCACGTCGGGCATCTCAGCGGGTTGCTGTCAAATCTTTGATATTAAATCAGAAATCATATATTTGCATCCACTTAAAACGCTGAGGCTGCTTTAGGGAAATTACTTGCATGTTGATAAAAACCGCTAACATCAAATTAGTGATCAGACAAAAGATGTTTTTAATAAACTGTGCTCATAAACACCGGGAAAGGATGTTTGCAATTTATTTTGAATGTTTTGCCAGAAATCAATGTATTTACAATAATGACCGGCCAGAGGATACTTCGGGGCTTCATTAAACAACAAACACAAACAGCTTGTGTTAGTTTTGTTTAAATGCCAACTTTGTTTGTGCTGAAAATACTCCCTGGCAATAGTGCTTTTCTGCATGGATACAATCTAGTTGGCAATTAAGCACCATTGTACTGTTGTGAGTGATTGTATGTGAAAGATTTCTAACTACAGAGTTGCTTTTTGGGCACACATTTTATAAGCTACAGCTCATACAAAGGGTTTAAATCTGACCTTAGAGGAAATTAATGTCTCATCTAAACTATGCTTTGGGTGACTAAACAAGCTTGAGTCCAGCGTTATTGCTTTGCCCCGAAATGTATGTGCATGCAAACCAATTTGCACTTTTGTTTTATTTATTTGTAAGTAATCACACAAAGCTTCAGCACAACTTACCAAAACGTGATGGCATTACTACTTACCATTTTATATCATCTAGAATCATTACATGCGAACGTAAAAGCTTCAAGCATTCTACTATTTTCATTTTGATGATTACAGGCTACAACTCAAAAACCCACATCTCGAAATTTTACTTTGACTTTATCAGCCATCATCCAACTTAACACTAAAAGATTGACATGTTTCATTTTATGTAGAATAAATTTCCAGTAGAATTGTATTTGTTTTTAGATATACTAGTACAAAAACATCTTAGCATTTATGGGTTTTTTTTTTCTGCCTGGTTCCGTTACACAAAATGAAATCCATTCTTTTTCTCAATTTTTTTTAATGTTTTTATTTTTCTATTTTTCTATTTTATTTTTGACAGCAGTTGTTTTCAACTGGACTGGGTCCCTGAAAAACCCAAATGGAGCGAATTGGTGCTCCCCATATCTGCTTTCCAAAATAAACGCTGTCTTCAAGGCCAATCAGAGGCCTATATAAACTGAACATCCCCACTTTTGCAATGTTAAACCAAACGGCAATCTCTAGGTATGTAAAACTAACAGCCAACATGGATGTGCACTTCCTCTAACAGCCGTTTGACAGCTTGCTCCACATGTCCATATCAAAACGTCCAAACTTACAGCATACAATAAAGATGCTTACAGGCTGTTCCAAAACTGGATTAAAACTATAGCTAACTATAAAGCACACCAAGATATATTGAACAGACAACATGTTTATATGTAGATGCCAGAGTAACTTGGCATGCACAAATGTTTGATTAGAACTGTTTGATCTGAGTCTGGATCTGAATCAGGCTGATGCTTTCCACACTGTGAAATACCAGACTGTCCTTTAGAATTTTGCTCTCATTTTGTCTGTTGATTTAATTGACTGCCTAATCTGCGAAAACAGAAACGAATTGTGCTGATATATGTTATAGTCCACGACAGACAGATGTGGTGGTAGATGTTTACAGTTTTAAAAATGAGCTGTTAAAGAAGCGGTTAACAGATGTCAGTTTATCATAATAATCTCTGAGTGCCTCTTTGTCCCCCTACTTTTTCTCTTATGTCAGCTTATGATGCAGTAGCTCACCTGTGTTGTACAAAAGTCAATGTGTAAATAGAAAAAAAAAAAAAAAAAGTGTGTATTGGAAGGTATACGGTGCTATCTTTCCAAACACTATGTTTTCCCACCTGCACCACATTATGACAAGGAGAGAGAAATGGTGAGAAGATGAGATGCAGGGGAGGAAGAAGAACGCTCCACATTCCTTTCCAAGCAGTGAAATTGAAGGGGAAATAATATGTGATGTGTCAATATGCAATATCACCCCGTTTACCCTTATGTTTAAGCCTTTCCGTGCTCCTTTGCCTCCCATGAGAAGTAGAGAATGAAAAAGAGAGAGCCCAGTGTAGCGAGAGAGTACGGCACATTAAAGCAGATGGTGGATGGAGGGACGAAAATGAACATGAGGTAGAGAGAGAAGCAGAGAAAATGAGAGCAGCTGGTAATAGGAATATAAAGAGTGTAATCTCTGACTCGAGCAATAATATTTAGCTTTGGAACGCGGATGTGTGGAGAGAACACACACACATTTAGAGCGGTCTAGTAAATAGCTCTGACTTGAACAGTTTCACAGACGTTGGGTCAAGGGAGGAAACACACACACTCACAGAAATGCCTCCTGCAGCGCAAGCATAGATGAACGTCCATCTTCCCAGCCCATTTACTTTTTCGAGCGCTGCTAAAACTTGTTAACATAGCTTGAGGGTCTTGAGAATAGTTTTAATGTGCTAGTAGCAGTCTGGCATGCAATGGAAACATTTCTGAAATATTTTCATAGGGTAGACTTTCCACTACATGCGTAAAATTGTGCACAAATCTGGGCAAACTCTGAAGTGAGGTTGGAGAAACTGAAGTATTCCCCACCTGGTAAGGGCAGACACTTATTGAGCACAGGCATGGCTATCTGCTGAGAAACCTTCATTTATGTAACCGCAAACACACATTTTTTTCCCTTGCTGATCTTTTCCATCGGCATACAGCAAGTCGAATTGTTTGAGCTCTCCTCGGTATGGCAGATATACAAAAATGATATGACACACAGTCGCCACTGCTCAAGCACTGTCCCTGGCTGAATGGAGTGATGGTCTTACGGCCTGAGGCACCGGGATTTCTGCTTATTAACTCACCCATGGCATCGACCTAACGACACACACACACACACACACACACAAACACACACAGTTACGAGTTGTCTCTCAGTGTATCTTTCCCATTCTGTCTTTTACCTCAAGTCACAAATATTAAAGCCTACCTTTAAAGAAGGAGTCAGTTTTTTTCAATTTGTCAGTGCTCCCACGTGAGGCACACACACAAAAAACAGCTGGTTTTCATTGTCACATCAACCACTTTGAAACACAATGTCCCTTAAACAAATGATTAATTTAGAATTCTGTGCAATTTGTGTCTTGAATACTCATCAAACTATGAAGCTGGTACGAAAGTCAGAAAAAACTGTGCTGCATTGCTCTGAATATGTTGCGAAATCAACATTCAGAGATTGCTTTGTTTTTTTAAAGAAATATGTGCTGCAATTAAGGGAAGAAATTTAAAGAGAAAAAGATATATGTTGCACAGTTTTGTCATGCATAACAAGGTGTTCCCTTAATTAAGATGATTTTTAATTGTAATTAATTATTATCATCAGCATTTCTTTTTGACATAGATACACATACAGACAAAGGCACACACACACACACACACACACACACACACACACACACACACACACACATACTCTTGTCATGACTTGTATCTACTTAGATAAAAATCTTGAACTGTAAGCTGTAATCACTTTATTTCCCCCAGAAAATATGCTCAGACGGTTTCTATGGCAACAATAAATTGCTTGAGATGCTTAGATGAGAAGAATATAAACTGCACTGTGTGAATGATGAAGGGACAAAAGCACTTCTTAACATAATATTTCTACACCTGCTTTAAAATGGCCTTTAATTCACACAAATTACATCAGTAAGCCATCATAATGAGAGACCCCCATTCCTGTCACTGTCAAGAACCGAACGAGCAAGTAGGTCTTAATCTTGTGTTCTGTTCTGGGGTTCAATTTAATCGTGTAGATTGAGCCTTGGGACAATCAAGTCTTTATCTGTCAATTGTGATCATGAAATATTACATCGTTATCATCCTCTATCAGGCGCACCAATCACACTGTTTTGATTACATTGTTATGCTTGTTTTCCCCTATATTGTTTTATCATTTGATAAAATAAATCAGCTAATCATCTACATGTCAAGTGGAAAAGGACATGTAGTAGTGTCAACATGGCGTCCCGAGTCCCAGCTATCATGACAGAGAGTGACAGATCAGGTGTGAGCCCTCACATCCAGCCAGGTCTTTCACAGTTACACCGTCTCTCGCCTTTCTGTCTCATGAGGCTCATGTGAGATGACATACAGTACAGGCGTGTTCACTTCTTCAATTTGACTTAAAGAAACACATGGTGCGGCAGAAAATATAATGTCCACGTGAAATAAAAGTAGTTTGTCTCTTTTCTGGCTTTCCTGATCGTACTATACTACCGGACATTGGTTACATCCTCACTGCTTAAAGACGTGATGTGTTACACAAAACATTACAGTTGACGCTGTCAAAGACATCTCTGTATTGTGTTGTAGAAATACCTACTGAAGCCAACATGCCGTATCACAACCTTTCGTTACATTTAGTCTGATTACAAAAACAAATATTCTTACACTTATTTTCTTCAATTAAGACAAAAATACAACTTTGTACAAAAGCTTAACAAAGTTAACAACTAACTGCCTTGTTGTATCACCTCAAGACACTGTCAATTTTCCTGAGGCATCTCTGTCTTTCCTTCCACAGTCACCTCGGGTTTGGCTGAAGTAACTCCTCAGTTCACCACTCTGTCTCCATGTTCTCGCTGCTTGACCTCACCGGTCTCTCCCTGCTGTGTCCTGTCATCCCTGAAGTATTAGTCCTTGCTGGTGTACCTGTGAATCACCTCCGTACAGTTTCCCCTGTCCTCAAACTGGCCTCTGCTGGGCTCGAAGGCAGTGACCGTCCCAGTCTGGTGCTCAGTCATGTTCCTGGGGTTTGAGTTGCGGAGCCCGGATAAGCTGAACTCCACCACCTGCTGTGACTTCTCCTTTGATCCAAGGTTACAGTTTGGGCTGTCCTCAGTCAGCCGTGATGCCACTAGCTCCACCTTTAACTGAGTACACTCTTAAAAATATTTACAGCCTAATAGCTGTCGTCTGCTGGCCTGTGCACCGCTCAAAGAGTCTGAGTATTAGCGTCTTGTTCTAAATGAAACTTACTGCTCAATGATGCACCAAAGTGAGTGCATTTGTTGTCTTCCCGAGGAAAGTAGAATTCAAAACAAGATTGATTGTGCCTAATCAGACATAACTGAGCTTAATTAAGTTATGTCACAATATGAGATTGTGACCATTTTCTCATACTTCCTAAATTAAGCTCCTGAAAAATAGCCTTTCTCTAGTCTTGGCTCATGTCAACTGTAATCCTAATTAAAGATCTTAAAATTGACTTTCCTTTTCTCTCACCTCACAGATTTTTATTTGTCTTTAATAGGTAGCTAAGGAGACAGCAGTAAGATCTAATGTTAGCCTTCAAGCTAATCTGCCACCCTTACCTCGGGACTCTTCGGTTCCTCCAGGGTGAATTCTGGTGACCTCTATTGTGTCCTTGCTGGGGCACCCTTGTACCCTCTCAATAGCTGGACAGAGTGGACCAATCATGACCTAGTATTGCCCCCCCAGTTGTGGCATCCAGGCATTTGACCTCTTGGAGTCTCCACCTACCCTGGATCGATTGCAAGTCTGTCACAAGCTCGACCATACGTGTGTCCCCATTCATGTCCTCTAATAGTTTCAAGCCACCTTTATTCCTATCCCTCTGTGGACGTCTACCTTCAAATATGTCTGCTCTCTATATGTAAGATTGCATTTGCAGCACTCTGCTGTACAGCTGCCTGCAACCAGGGTCGAGAAGATCTTCGTCGCACACTCCCCTCTCCTCAATACCGGCTGGGAACCTGGGACAAAAGCTTTGGCTGTCATCCTGTGATCTTCCCCTCCAGGTTGAGTGTAAGGTAGCACCTTGTTTCTTTGATCCCTTTTCTTACATTGAAAAAGTAAAAGTAAGTTAAGTCTCTTTGCCATCCTTTTAAAGCTCTCTTCACATTCATTTATTCCATGTTTCCTTGCTCAAACCACTTTATTCCAGTGACCTCAGCCACAAGCCAGCAATCCCCTTGGACCTTCCCCATCCTCTCACCTCACTATCAATAAACTCCTTTTGTTAAACCCAAACCTATCTCCATGTCTGTTCCTTGGTCCGGAACTAAATATACTAACTAAAATAATACACAATACTCATCAAAATTAAAACAATGTAATGGGTTGTGATAAGACTCCAAGATGAAGATGACCTGGATGACTGAGAACCTTCACGGACATGTTGTGATGGATGTACACTATCTGAAAGTTTATCTTTCACATATTCTTTACAGTTTTTATTTGAACTTCACTGAAACGAAGTTGTAAATTTACCAAAATCCAATGCTTTTCCTTCCTTTTGCAGTATCAGAGGCATGACGGGCATGCATCTCTTTAAACACAAAAGATTAACTAAATTATTAGTTAAACTTAAAAAATGAATTAAGCAAATTAACTTACTGAAATAAATTAGCTTCTACAAAATATTCATATTTATAAATATGTTTTTGCGATTAACTTGGAGTGGTCCTTGAAATTATACCTTTTAATTTGGCATTTTTATTAATTTTGCCCACTGCCCTATACTCTGAGGCTAACAAAGAAAAGCTATTTTACATGTTAGCTATTTGTTGTTTTCAATGGACAGCTGGTGGACACAGTTGTTCTGTACAATACATTAAAAAAAAAGATATTTAGTAAAACATGTGATTAAATCAAAACAAACATGTCACCCCACTGCACACTGGCTTGTGGTCGCCAGTCTGCAAACAACTGCAGGTTTCTATGTCCGGTCATTATACAGAGTTGTTGTTAGAGCCTCTCTGGAGACACACACTCTAGAGTCAGAGAGTGTGTGTGTGTGTGTGTGTGTGTGTGTGTGCATGCGTGCATGCATAGACACTGCTTCATATTACTGAGAACAAAACGCACACTTACGGGATGAAACAGGAATAATAAGTAATAAAACCAGCACATCGCAAGGTCTTAAGTGTGCGTGCTGACCAGTGACAGTGGGAGTCTCCTGTGGCTGTGCAGTACTTTGTTTAGGTTGCTCCGAGACCGTTTCTTGTCAGAAAGCACTGTCAGAAGTCGCAGATGTCCTGACACTAAGCCCTGCATCACACCGGCTGCATAACAAGCCGAATGATGTTGCTGAAATTCTGCAGATGTGCGTAACCACTGATGTTTGCGATGATGACCACCATCTGACAGTCGTCTGTATATGCAAACGCAACGTCGACATTGGTTAAGTCAGATGAGAGGCTCGCACTAACAACAGTGTGGGGTGTAAACATGACCTTAGCTGATGTGGTTAGCCTGGCTCTCATATATAAGTAAACGCATGATGTCTTTCTAAAGCCTGTACTCAAATATGCTCTTAGCAATTTCTGTGGATTTTTTCGGAGTAATCAGCTAGTGATTTGTTTAAACAATAGACATTTTTTAATGTTTTGAACATTGGGCATATACTTTATAAATACAAATGTTTGTGAGTGTGTGTTGACGTTTAAAGCACTGGTGTTTGTGTTGATAATATCCCACAGAGCTTTCCTATGCAGGACCAACATAGGTCAGCCGAATGGGTGAGGTGAGGCTGCAGTGCACACTACTTGTCTCAGCCTGCCTTACGGTGACAGGTGAAAACCCGGGAGGCCCTCTCCAGAACCAGTGTTTATGTGTAGAATATCTTTATGTATAAAAGATTCATTCTCAGCTGACAGAACCTCAACAATTCTTGTCATCAAAAAAAAAAACCCCGACATAAAATGCATAAATAAAAAAAATATACTGTTTATTGTCATGCTGTGCCATTTTAAGTGAGCTAGCGTTAGCAGTTGCTTCTTGTAGAAATGGGTGGGTGGAAATGACACGACAATAAAATAACATTTTTTATAATTAAAATTTTATGTTTTTAAAATGTACTCACCACTTCTGCAGGTGGTGAGTACAGAAAATGCAGCCGCTTGCATCAATAAAGGCACTGTCACTGGGTTTTGGCCTCTAGCTCACTAAAGAACAGCAAGTTAGCAATGTCAATGCAATGAGCTGTGAAAGGCAAGAAGAGGAGAGGGACATAATACTGCCATACACTATTTTTTCTGTAAGTTGTAAATAATTGATGGTTCAAAGTGATAGCAAAACACTCGACCTTAAGTATTACTTCACTGATTATTTCTCTTGGTTTACATAATTTAACTTTGACATTTTTCCATGTTTTATATTTTATGTTATTTTAAAATTCATAATACAAGTTTTGTGTATTTTGAGGTTCTCTTTGATGTCTCATTTTTATCTCCACATATATTTTCATGTGTTCCTGAAAGCATTACAACCAGTCGTCAATCAGTCAGAAATCAGCCACACTTCAAATCGGAGTGAGACAATATTGAGATAATTAATTTAAGCCCTTTTCTCTTTATATTGTAATTACAAGATTGTTTAAAAGATTTTTTTTTTTAAAGAAACACATAAGCATTTTTTCTAAGCTCACAGTTATGTGCTGCCGGGGCCGGCACTCCCTATAAGTAAACTACGGGGCCCTTAAACTGACGTAAGCTCTGAGTCTGATCTGGCAACAAACTCTTAACAGGCAATCTAAACCTACGAATGCAACATGGGGATGGGGCTCCCTCCTTGTCAATGAGTGAACAGATTGCGAGTTGGTGAAGATGTCTAAAAGAGCTTTATATTTTTTTAAATTGTGACCCCAATGCGTTTAAGGATCAAACAGAGTTAATGCCATTTTAGAAGTTTCAAAACTAAGCATTTAGACATAAATAATGACATGGGCAGTTAGTCAGACTTACTTTCAGTATATTTAATTAGGATTATATGAACTGTGGCCAAACATGTTGACAGAGCACTGTCTTCCAATGCACTTAAAACAATGGTTATACTTACATTGGTATGGTACTTGCAGGGCCCTCACATGTGCATGTTTTGCATCTGCAGACTGACATTACAGTTCATTGTCCTGGCCTTCACCGAACATTAAACGTCTAGTGAATCACCGTGACGATGAATTTGGAGATTATCTCAGAACAACTCCGAACAAAACACAGACAAAACTTTAATCTTAGTGAGGACGTGTGGGGGATTCTGTATGAAGAATTCTTTTAACTGCTGTAAAATGGGGACTAAAAATGCAAATAGTGATGATAAACTCAGTATTGACACTGAATGTAATTTAATGAATTTTTTGTTGAAAACAATTGTAAGCTCTAAAGCAAAATGAGAGAAAGGTCAGCTCATGTGGTACCTTATTCAAATGATGATAATTTATTTGTCTGTTTATTTGTTAGTTGATGTCTATTTACCTTGTTGGTAATTTCAGCATGACATAATTTGATATTATTGTTCATATGAACCATTATAAGCATAAAAGGCAATATATGAGGGCTGGGATGGTGCTGTTACTGTTTGTGTGATCCCTCTGCTTTCACTTTCATTTCTTTCTTTCTAGCATCATTGCATAATGAGACTCACCATATTATCCCAGCACTATAACCAGTGTATAGCATTTTATTCATATTTGAAGAATAGCTTACCTCATTTGCCTTTTTTTTTTTTTTTTTTTACTATAGCCTTTTCTAACAGCATTTCACCCTAGAAGTTGTCTTAAAGGAAAATTCATTTTTTCTTTTTTTAACTTGAGCCTTATGTCATGGTCTATAGAGGTTGAACATTTTTTTTAATCATTATTATTATTTTTATCATGTCACCATCCCGTTGCACTGTATAGTCCTGTCAAGCTAAAATGTCCTCCATACTGAAGCAATTTTCAAATAAAAACATGTATTTTGTCTATGTGTCCAACCCCCATAGACTGAGACAAACGCTTAAGTTAAAAAATACCAGATCGATCCTTTAAAGACTCAAACGCTTGTCTCATCTCTAAGCGTAAGTTCAAAGAAAACATAACATTTTTGTAAATCTTTAGTTTATGAGACCTTGGCCTCTTTCTATTTAAAGGGCTAGTGGGAACTTATTGGCAGAGATGAAATATAATACTCAGAACTGTGTTTTCAGTTAGTGTTTAATAGCCTGGTAATATGAACTGTTGTGTTTTAGCTGCCTGTAGAGAGACTTCGATAATTATAGAGGAGGCAATCTGCAATCTGCAACCTCGCCGCTAGATGTTACTGAATCCCACACAGTGGACTTCTATCAACGAATTTCAGTTACACTACATGGTGTGCATTCACTGAAAATCCTATGTACTTATTCATGGCCCCACTCGGGCACACACTTCTACTGGAAAGCTTTCTGAACACAAGCCACAGTGGCTTTTTTTTTTTTTTTAGAGGAGAGAAAGATGCAGACGACGAGGGGTGCGTGAAAACTATAAAAGACTTGCACAGACAATCCCATGATACTCTGAGAAAACCCGAGTCTGTGCTTGCTTTCATTTCAGATACAAAGGGGAATGACAGTAGATAAAAGTTCAGCAAACTTTGTTGAAAGCCCAAGGCAAGAGAGCAACAAAAAATAAAATAAAACACTGCATAAGCTTCGGCGAGTGAACTTATCACATGAGAGTAGAATGAAAATTATGTATCTTTCGCTTCTCTTTAAAAAGAGAAAGCATGAATGGATACCGGCCGCTGAATGCACCTTAACATGAAGTTAGTGTTGATTGATGGTCATTGCTGAGATGATAAGGTATAAATCATGCAATTTGTCAGCGGTTTTCGGATTCATACTGAGCTCCTCACCCACCAAATATGCAGATGTGAAGAAAAAAAAATGTGGAAATATAAGTGTATGTAGCGTTGTCCACCATAAAATCCTTGTTTGTTTTTTCTCTTTATCTGTAAGTGATTCAGAATTGCACTAACACGTGATTGATCCCCTGAGTGTAAAATCACCACTCAACTACAAATCTCCAGCATGCCTGAAGTAGCACAGAGCGCTTGTCAAACCGAGTGTCTGAGCTGAGAAATAAGGTTCTGCTGCTGGCAGGGGGGTTGTAGGTTTTGGATAATTGTTCTTTGCTTGCATGCATACAGAGGCATTGTGCGATAAGCGTGACTCCAGCATTCAATAGTGACAACAATACTAAAGTTGTGACAAAAACATTTTATTTCTCAGCTGCACTTTTTCTCGCCGCAACAGACTGATGGAATTAATTAATCCTCGTTTCTGTGCTGTCCTGTGCTGACAGGAGCTCAGCCTTCCTTTACAACCTAATTGTTCCAGTGAGACTGAGACTCGGAATGATACTCATCTTGAGGGGTGCTGCAGTTTGTGTTAGCGAGCCAGTTGCCCTTGACATCCATTTGCTTGTCTCATTCTTGCTGTGATCCTTTGTCCCTTTTTGCTTCAGGCCGGTCCAGAATTACAGCCATCTTCAGCTGCATAACCAGTGTGCTTCTTGTGTTGCTAATTCTCACAAGACAAACAAAGGGTTGCAGCCTCAAAATCAAACCAGAACAGAACAATATTAATAAAAGTTTGTTGTGAGCTTGTAAGATATTAAAATGAAACCACTCGACAATTTAAAAAGCTGACTTAGATTAAAAAAAAAAAAGAAAAAGATAAAACACAAAATAATTATTTGCTGCATTAAGATTTTTATTATGTGTAAAAAAAACTGGAAAAGATAATGTCTCCATTAATGTGAGATTCAGCCTAATTAACTAACCTAAACTAATCTAATTCTAAATTAATTAAATGGTTATGTAATTAAAAAGGGGTCCACGTCTTGTCAAAATTATTCTCATCCATTCAAAGAACATATGATAATTTAGCTCAGTTAAGTTACAACATGAGAGACATGACATTGATGTCTCTCCATTGAAGAGGAGGGGGCGAAACAGGTCCAAATGGGAATTTGTGGGAGAGTGAATTACATTACGCCATCAATATTAGCCGAGCAGACAGTGAGAAGAAGCAATCACAGTTGAAATATATGAGTGGGCTTTTGAAAAAGCCCAGAGTCCCTTGTCACCACTGGACTTTGGCAACTTTTTATAATTTATAAGTATCTTTCCAAGTATAAATATTCTGATTATGCCAACTGGAGTTGACTGGATTGAGAGAATATCTACTGGTGCCTTCATCTAAAGTGTCTTTTTCTGGCAAAAACTGTTTTGCGCATGCATGCTAAATCTTGTCTTTGGCTGGAGTTCATTGCATGGTTCCACAAATCCATTCCAAACACAAACAGGTATTTCTTGTAATCACTTGGATGCGTTTATGGCGCTGGCGGGCTCTCAGACTGTGCTTTTTAGTAGATGACTCTGATATAGAGCTTTTGTCTGCTTTGGTGAGTGGAAAAACAAGGTTACCATTCCATGGCAGGAACCCGCTAATGACTTGCTCTGAGTGCCAAAGAAACTGCTACAGCTAAAATACAAAGATTCCGTTTAGATTGTTTTCTTTCCAGCTCTCAGCTCTGATTGTTGTGTTATGAGATCAGCTTCACCAACAAGGTTGTGTTTGCACCCCTCTTTGTTGGTTCATTTGTTTGTTTGTTAGTAAGATTTCATCAAAACCAGTGTTTGGATTTCGGGGAAACTTTCTGAAATGGACCAAGGAAGAACTGCTTATTTTTGTGTGGATATAGATACTATGGCAGATTAAGGAAAATGGAAAATTGCCTTGCAGTGCACAGTATAAGCCACAGTTTCCAAAAGAATAAACAATGCAGCTCCTCAATATTGAAGGAATTCCCATGCCTTGCTCCCCAGCTGTTAGGCAAAATTGAAAGAAGAACTAAACACCAGCACACTCCAAACCAATAGTTTGCGTTTACCTATATGTACCTCGACATGTATTGTTGTTCAGATCAATGTAACGTGAGAACCTGTGGTCAAAACCTGCAAATATGACAATGAGAGCAAATATGTTAGGTGAACTGTGCAGTCTGACTTCCTTTAAACACCACATAACAGTAGGTTTCTTGCTTGAAAGTGATTCATTTAGACTGATTTCTTGTGCAGCACTGCCTCTTTTGCTTCACCTTAGAATGTGGTTACTGTCAAATCCTTGGGCTGAAGCCTCAGTCAGCACTGAACCCAACAGCCAGTGTGCCACTGCTCTGTGCACTCGGGTACACACCTGCAGTCACATGCTCACACTAGAGTCACCTCAGAGACGTACACACACACACACACACACACACACACACACACACAGTAAACATATTCAGGAGTGGCAGTTTTAAAAACCCATTTTCCTCTTGGTTAAGCAAGCAGCAACAACACTTGACTAATGGGAAACCTTGCTCCTAAATGAGGTCGGAGAAATTCTATCTTACACACACTGGATGTTGTGAATTCTAATAAAGTGGCATTTTCATCTGCTATAAACTGAATTTGTACACTACTGACTTACCAACAACAAGGCCATACCAAGACTTGTGTGCTGATGCTAAAGGCCCATCTTCTCAAAGGAGATGGAGGAATAAAGTAGCACCAGCTCATTTGCAGAGATTGTTAGTTCCTTGAGAACATTTTGTGTTTTGCAAATGTGGGAATTTAATCATTTTCATCCACATTTTGGACAGAATTAACATTTTCTGGATATCTCCTTCATTATTAGTGTGCTTAAAATTAAGTCATCCACCATGGAGCGGAAGCCCCCACAGATAAATCTTTGTGAAGTTAATCTGACATAGAATACACCAGTTTAGTGTTTCTTGTCTCTTTCCAGCAGTGGCTGGCCCATGTCCCCAAATGACCCATTTTAATTTAATAATAATGGAGGCATGCACCTTCCATGTTCACTTTCTCTTGTTCTGCAATATGAAAGGGAGCTCTCAGGTCACACCAATGGTTGAAAAAGGAAAGAAAGATAATTGTACAGTAAGTTAAAAAATATCCCAGCGAAGCAAAAAAAAAAAGAAACTGATGCTTTGTCAGGGCCCTCATCTTCCTCCATCGTTTTCTGAAGACTCAGTGTAAAGATGAAGATACGGGGATATGCAAGTGTGTTCCCCATGGATATTACTTCCTGCACATAATTGGACTCATACAGTCCCATCTGTCATACTGGCTCCCAATTTCTTCTGTCACTCTGTGTTGTCCCAGCAAGACTTTCTCACTGCCTCTGGAGGTCTTTGCATGGCCCCACCCCTATGACACGGCGCATTTGCAGTAAGCGTTATGTCATTGTCAAGCGTGTCAACGTTAAAAAGCTGCTTTAAAGACATGATATTTGCCCGACTATGATCTTTCTAACATGCAAGACGAAGGCAGATCTTGTGAAACAGTTTTCTTGTTTGTCTCCTTCTATGGTTTACTCATTAACAAATGGGATCCAGAAAAAAAAAACAGTAAACTCACACTGACCTTGTCATGCAGGTCTTTCCAAAATGCAAGGCATTACATGAGGTTCTGTATCTGATTGCTGGAGTGACAGAAAGCAGGAGTGAACGTAAATAGACACATATCAGATTTGTATCTGTATTCTTCAAATTGCCTTGCACTGTACATGACAGAGCTCTGCAGTACAGAGTGAAATGATGGTAGCCGACATAAAGATAGGGGACCAAGACATTATCCTGTCAAAAATTGGCAAAAAGAGTCCGATACCATGTCTGGTGCTGTGGAAAGAATCATCTAAAGGTTAGATGTCTCTGTGCCTGCTAATGGAATTACTGATGGGAAGTGAATAGAAATAGATCAGTGCAGGACTTTGTACATGATATAATTGTAAAATTGTTTTTAGAGATTGCCAGTACAATATTTTGGGGTACTGCGATCCGCATCCACTTGGTTTACATAAAATAATTGTCTTTATTATTATGTATTAAGAGATAAAAAATATATACACTTTTTACAGTTGCTCACTTGTGTAAAACCAGTGTTTGTAAAAAGATATTGAACTATGGCTATGTTCTCTCTCATAGTTTGGAACTTGGTGCTATTTACTGTAGCTAAGGTCAAAAGTTCATGCTACACTGCTAGAAGTCGTTCTCATAACTGTCATCTCTGTACCTAATAGACCCTTCGTTGAGACCCTGCTCGCTCGTGAACCGTTATTTTTGAAGACAGCAATACTGTATAAACACCCCTGACTAGACTCTGCATTTTTTTTCTCTTTTAAATAAAAATGAATTTAGATTTATTTCTCTACATCAGCCCGAAAGGAGCTACAGTGAGATGCTTCTTGATTTCTTTGACTGATTGAAAATTCTAAAAAGTTGGATTTCCTGAGTGGTTTCTTTTTGAGAGTTTTTCATTGGGTCAAAAAGTGCTCTCAGATCAGGACACTGGAAATAAAGACGCAGCCTGGCCGACACGTTTCAGCACAAACTCCCCATTAACAGAATGTAATATTGTTACATTTCTGTTTGCGCTTTGGATAAACGTATTTATTAATAAAATTTGAGTGGGCTGACTGGCGGACTTTTGAAACTTTGGCTGCCAGTTTTCAGTCTAAGTTAACCCAGACATCTCCAGGCACACGCTTCAAATTTAACATAAGTGGTATTGATTTTCTTATCCAGCTCTTGGCAAGAAAGAGAGTAAGCAAATTTCCCAAAATGCAAAAAAAAAAAAAAAAATAGTTAAATGAAGCCTGGTGTCAACAGGTCTGCACAGTTGTACAGATCTCCAGCGTGAACTTACAATTGCAACGAATGTGACAGCCATGTTTACAATGTCAGTCACTGAAAACAAAAAAACTATTTTCAGTTAGAAATATCTGTCTCACTCAGTGTACAAACAAGTAACTAGATGTACAAGAGCCTTTTTGGCATAAAAGGATCTGGATGTGCTGTAGTTTAAGCCATACGCCCCTTAAAGGAATGACATCGGGGACTTTTCTGTTTTGAGCAATTAAAGTCGTTCTCTGGCTGTGCTGGCTGGAGTCATGGTGGATCCTTGCACATCGAACGACATGAAAATAATGCTGTCATGGCTGTTCCTCAGTTCTTATGGTTCGAATCTCGTTGTTTCAGGATCATTACTGTGCGTTCTGCATATGATACAGTCAACTTAAGACAATGTTAAGCTGGTGCAAGAGACACTCTCAAATGATTAAGCAGCTGTGCAAGTTGAGAACCAGGGATGGCAGGAAGGAGAAAAGGAAAAAAAGAAAAAAAATTGCTTGACAGCTAACTCATTATCTGTGTCGTTATCCTCCAGTAGCCAGCTCTTTCCCCCTTTCCCTCTTTCTGTCTCTCTCTATCTGTCAGTGGAGGGATAAAATCCCTCTCTCATGAAGGCTTAGCAGAGATTATCCCGGTGTCCCAGGGGAGGGTGGAAGGGGAACTGAGATGCCACATTACAGATGTAGCAAAGGTTATAGTAAATTTAATGGGCCTGAGGTTGTGCACGAGGGAAAAGGGAACGGAAAAAGCCAATAGGATGAGTATCCTACCTCTCTTTTCCTCTTTTCTCTCCACCAGCTCCTCTCTCTCTCTCTCTCAATCCATGTATTCCTTCCTGTTTTATCCCTGCAATCCCCATGCACTCAATTTTCTTTAACAACTAACCCCATCACTACCTTGTGCCCTCACGTCCCTAAAACACGTGTTATTGTTTGTGTATGTATTGTGTTTGTTCATAAAATAGCTAAAGAAGTTACTGACAGGTTTGGATTAAGTTTTAATAAAGGGTCAAATGTTGCCAAATAAACAATCAATTAGAAATTGGTGGAGATCCTGTTCAATGTTTGGATCTAGGATTTTTATTTTTAAAGGACGCTTAACCATTGCAGAATAGATTTCACGTTTTTAGACTTGTAATTCCACAAATAATATACAGCTTGGCAAAAGACAGTGTCATACACCAAGGTTTTGTGTGGACCTTGGTGTATGACATTAATTGCTAATGTCACACACCAAATAATGTTTCAGACATGCAGCTAAGAGGAAAGTGTAGTTGAAACCTTGCTGATATCGAGAGACAAAACTCAAAACCTAAACATCTCTTTTCAGGTTCAAGGGTTTAAAACGTCACTCGAACTCTGCACTGTGAGCATGTTTTGCAGGGATATTGACATGTGGGTTACATTTTCAACCTTGGCAGAAGTCTGCACACTGTGTGCTTTTTAGTTCAAGGAGTTTTCAGACGGGTTAGTTCCTGCATTACCTTGTGTCACCAATACTTTCATTTTATTTCATTATCACGCAGAGT